>SNQN01000531.1:78844-103376 GCA_008642245.1 Bassia scoparia
GTTAGATAATGCATTCAGAAAAGGGTGATAGATAGACGAGATTTTTGAAAATTTTGTTGTCACCTAACGTTACTATTTATAATCAACTAAACCAATTCATGTTCAACGTACTATTGCATTCTATGTACACTGTCTCGTATATAGTTAGACAATTTTAATTAGTTTAAAGTTTAGGTCACACGTTCTGATGAAAAATTATCCTTTAGACTTACGATATTGACTCTATTTTACTTTTTGTTCGAGATATACGTGAGCTTGTTATTGTCATGGTTCGTTATCTTGGTCCGACACCGTACATATATAGATGGACCATGCCATCAAGATAATGAAGAGGTATACGACTCTAACTACATTATGGTAGGTGAAAAGTGAACAAGATGCTTGAATACACATAACAAGATGTATCAAGAATTGAAGGACAAGGCTCATATGTTCATCATTATTGGGAAATGAGCCAGCTAAGGAATGAACCAACAATGAAGAGACCAAACCATAAATGTTAACGACTACAACAACGTACTTTACATGCATTGTTTGGTTGCAAATACTTGTACACCTTACCAAACTAACCCCACTTACATCTTTAGTAGTTTCACTCATGTTCAATTTTTACTATGTAGTGGCAATCGTACCAACATGAATGATGAGAACGATGTGTGAATGGCATTTTGTGTAATTCCGGTGAAAGCGTCGGACATTTTTGGAATTTTCAAAAAAGTCGGCAAAAAGTTTTTGAAATTATATATTGCACCCGTACACGTTATTAAATGTACCTCGTGTATTAAAGATAAGATATGGAGCAAGTAATTTTTTTTTAACATGATACGTTAGCTGACTAAAGCATTACTTACCAACACTCGGACATGTTTACGACATAGATAAAGGGCAATGGCTCTTCCAAGCTTCGACGTTGCTCCGGTTAGGAAGACTTCTTCAACATCCTCTGGGATTTCGTTAAGAATGACTGCAGCTGTTAATGTGTTGCCATGAACAACTCGTACTCTTAGATTAGGGTGCTTGTTAACAAAGAGTGTTCCTCCTCCATTCAATGCCTCATTCTGCATATTAAACAAGTTATAATAAGTTCCGAATCTGAAACCTTAATTAAATAAGTAATTAATGTGAGCAAAAGCTGCGAAATATTTCCTCCGATTATTTAGTTGTTACACTCTGACAAAAAATGCAAAATACGCGAGGTTTTTTTTTATCAAAGTGTCACAGCTAAAAAAACGAAGGTAATTGTCGACATTAAAGATAATATCGATCATGTATATACCTTGTTTAGGGCCGCAAGGCTAAGAACCTTGACACCCATTCTATCAGCCTTGAGTATAGCCTGTTCTATTTGCTTGTTGATGCCTTTTGTTGCAAATGGCAAGAAATACTGAAACATTCACACAAGTTTTTMGTTTATTAGCTAAACTTGTTACGTGACAAATGACAACACGCCTAAATTTAATAATTCGTGTGTAAAATTTRAGRATGCCAATATTTATTACTTTGTATTAGGGAACGGAGAAAGTATGTATGTACCTGRAAACCGAACCTAGGTACAACCCAAGTGTGGTGCAACTTGTCGCGTAAATTGTAGAATGAGACGGAGAAGGGTTTCGCCCAAGCCCACATCATGCACATCACAATGAAGGTCCCTGGCCAAACAGGCAAAAGGAACCACTTCATGGAGTAGGGATAGGATGCAAATGCCCTGAACAACCATGGCACATGCATTGCTGATGATATGTCCACTATGTGTGCTAAGAACACAAAGTCTGGCACCCTCACATTTTGCCCTGTAATTTGAAGACCTAATTGTTAGCTATTAACAAACCCGTCACATGATTTCACTCGTATATATGTTGTTTTAATAGTACGTACAGGTCTAGGTCAAGGCCTGAAGCCCAGTCCTTATTATTAACTTATAAGGGTTCGTTGCATATATCATTATTCGTTTTTTTAAATTCTATTTCTTAGGGTCTACTAAAGATATTTGTACAATAGTAACACGGCATCGTGACATAAGTAGGGTAGGTAGTGATGAATAGTGTTGCTACCATGGCACATGTAATGACCCTTCAATGTGCTCAATTCTATCTTGAATTGCTTTCTCATGAACACAATAATCATACAATTCAATGTATTTTTTGCTTCTTCAAAGCATCATTGCATGACCATTTATTATAAACATTTTAATGGAAGAAGATGACAATGTCACTTTCACAATTTAGGTAAGATATGTATTGTTCAGTAAAATAAAAAAATATATAAGATATGTACAAAAGATTATAATAATTGTTTAACCTGCATTTTGTGATATTTGCTTCTGAATCTCCCATGACTTGCTGTTGAGGGTTTTGCCAAGAAGATCGTAAAGTGGCATAAATAGGCAATAATTACAATCTTTCTCTTTATGATGGATGCTGTGATATCTGCACAATTCAATAATACAATCAAACATTTAATTTTTCTTTCTTTTTGCATGTAACATTTAACCAAAATCACCCAAAAAAATATAAAAAATTATTTAATAGATAAATTAGCTAAAATTAGTAACTTATTCATTAATTAATTAAGTTCACTTAATTACCTTATTAAGCAAATTGGGTATGGTTGTTGAGGTTTGTTATCAATTCATGCCATATATTAGGACAATTTGGCAACACTTTGTTATTACATGAGCCCTTTAGAAGTTAGCTCACAACTCTAATCTCTTTTCTTTAGCGCTTATTTATTATAGACCTGACAAATAAGGTCAGACCGACTTCAACAACTTCTATTTAGAGTAATATAATTTACGAACTTCTTCGGTAAGAAACTAAATAAAATACACGTTATTAAACGGAATCGAATTAAATAGGAAGAAATTCGCTAGGAGTGTATAGAAGGTATTTAAGGAAAGGTAAAACTTCAAAATTTGATGGGATGATTTCGCGTTGCAATGACCCAAACATCTTAAGAATCAATGCCAAAACGTAGACATAAATAAGCTTGTGGACCATATACCTCAATTGCTCCACAATTGGGATTGACATTATGCCATTAATAGTATGCTCTCTAAAATGTTCGCTTTCAGCTGCAAAAAAATTAAAATTGAAATATATATTATCGTCAAGCTATTAGATGATTAGTAAAAAATGATAAAGCACACGAGACAAAGGTATGTTAGTTTCACATTTTTTTACTTATTGAAGTATTATATAAAATTAAGTTTTAAACTTAATGATTTCTTAAAAAAATTATTTCATGATTTTGCATTTACTAACACCAGTCACAAATTTGTTAGGAGTAGTATATATTTTAATATTATAACTTTTATTTTAGGTAACCGAATTTAATGATCAACCTATTGAATAAAGTTCCACCTGATGCTAGGTATATATGATTCAAGATCTAAGCTTAATTTAAAGTTGATTTACACTAACCATAATTCATAATCCTATGTGAGTAAGATTAAAAACCTCAAAATTAAGTTCCCACAATTTGAGTCCATAATTAATAAATGTATGATTTAATGTTCGGTCTGAAAAACCTATTGTCATTATCCACCATATAAATAGTTTTCGGATGTAATGATAGTGAACCTCATCCAACTCAACGTCGGTTATGGTGGGGGCAATGTGCAATGCCATCGGTTTCATTCATCACATCAATCTTTTCTCACAACAAAAAAATCATGTTAATGAGTCATACATATGAACTTGTAGATAGTATGGCCCTACATTTGCACATATTCTTTTTATCACATTCATCTATTTAAGTACTCTGAAGAACTGTCCAACTTTAAACATGTGTTAATTACCAGACTGACACCGTCATAGTTAGATACCAAATCACAATTTCATAAGCATACAAATAAAATTATTATTACAAATTATCTAAGATAATTACCTGTGAAAGGCGCTGAGTACGGAGATACATGATATATGAATGGTATTGTTGAAGAGTTTGTTCGGTTATGAAAAGTATTCGTTGATCACATAACACCATCATTCCATGAGTTAAATGACCAAAAAGTAAGAATATATACCGCAATTAATCTCTTACACATTCGCCAACATCTTCCAATTGGTTAATGCGGAAACATGTGTCATTAAACAATTTCCAGCACTGATTGCATATATTATAAATTAATCGTAATAGAATAATCAAATTTAAAGAATTAATTCATTAGATTCAAATGATATTTGTATCAAAGAAACAAATTATTTAATTGAGATGTTAAATCAATAACTTACCAATTCCATTCGTGATCGATTTGCTTAAAATCGACCCCTTTACGGTTAATCTGACGGTTGAGGCTCAAAAAATGCATGTTACAATAGGTGTGCCATAGTTGATGGAGTAAGCATCTAAATATAACTAGCAAGAGAATATGGTAGCTCCAAGTATCCCTAATGGTTTCTCCCTTCCACCATAAGTGTCCTACTTGTGCAACAAAAGGGCCATATAGCAAATACTACACAAATATAAATAAAAGTTCATTGTTAGTCTAACACGATATCATAACATAACATAACATAACATGATCACGATGACTGCATATAATTAGAACAATCAGGTTTCAATCTTGAGAAAAAATCGCGTAAATTTTAACTAGAAATTTAAGAGGGGTCGAGATTACGACGTACCTTATGAGAGCCCAAGTTCTCCCATGGCCAATTAACAAAAGGGGCAACCATGTTTGTTAGGCCCCTAAGCTTTACTTGTTTCTCTTTGAAGCTCCAACTAAAATTCCTAATCCCTTTAAATTACGTACCAAAGAGAATTACACACCCAAAAAACTTTCTCTTTTTGTGAGTAAAAGGTTGTTCCAACAAAAAAGGAGGAAAACAAAAAGAAAGAGGAAAAAAAATTGTAAAGATGAGAGAAGGTATTTAATTAAATGTAACTTATATTATTGAAGATGTATAAATTTCTTTCTCTAATAAAGAAAAATAATGTGATGTTTTAGATCTGAATTGAAGGATTTATGAAACCCAGATACTAGTTTATAAAGGGGTGCAAGAAAGCTTCCCTAATTAAATGCATTAGATGGTACAATAAGATTACAGTTAGAAAAAATATGTCTCAATCAATTTTGGGTTTTTTCTTGGTTGTAAGTGGGGTTATATAAAATCTTTTCTCTTTGATTTTTTATATATTTTTTTTTCTAGGAAAAACAAAAATATATAATATAATAAAATAAATAAATAAATAAATAAATAAATAAATAAATAAATAATACAAGTAGTAGACCAATATATAGTATAATTGTACTCTTAGCTAACAAATGGAAGTAGCAAAGAGTCAACACTTTCAACCAAAGATTTCAAAAGAAGTGTATATTCTAATGAAAGTGGTGTTAAGGCAAGAAGGCAATGCCACCATTAAATGCTCTTGCTTGAGATATAATGAATGTTGAATGATGAATGTATGTGGTAGGAAGGAAGGCGGTCTATTTACGTGTTTCTTTGATGTACTTGTTGTTCATAAAGTGGTTAATTGTTTGATTGACATGAAAATATGAATATAATTCAATTATGTGGTTTTTGCTTCTTAGAGTAATTGATCTCATAGAGGGAGATCAAAATGGGTGAGGATTTCGTGCACGGTTTTTTGTTAAGACGGTGGGGAAGATTATTTTGTTGTTGACAATCGTTAATCGGATCATCTCAACCAAAAACTTAAGCTGATGGTCTTCTCGCTCCTCACATGAAAGGTTCGTTGGGTTTGAAATGTGGACGCAGCGCAGGCACACCCATATCTGGCGCGAAGATTTTTTTTGTTGACAATCGTTAATCGGACCATCTCAACCAAAAGTTTAAGTTGATGGTTGAGGCACAGTAATATAATACGAAGTATATAGTTTATTACTTCCCCTCGTATAAAAGGCCCGTATGGCTTGAAATGTGRACGCAGAGCAGGCCCATCCATACCTCACGCGATTCAATTCCACTTAGAATGAAAAGGGGGGTGAGATTCGAACCTGTGACCTCTGTGTCATGATGTTTGCGATGTTGAGGAGAAATTACAAGGGGTGAAAGCATTGTTATGGTTAAGTTTCGGAGAGAAAGTAGCTGGGTTTGAGGGCAACACTAAATAAGTGAACTATTGTTTTGTTATTTTCAACTCTTATACGATGTATGTGATCTTTACGTCCTTGTCTTTTATATGATGCTCATTGTTTTTAGGCTCACAACATTCTTGTAAGATCAGAGTTGATGGTAGAATAGTTTGAAAAAAATATATTAAACGTTCAAATATCATAAGAGGAAATTAATCGAAGAAGAAAGAGAGATAATATGTATTTGTGTAAGTAGAAACTTCATGTGCGACATGTGATTTATAGAGAGAGAGTTTTCTTAAAATGGATTTCAATTCTCGCATATTATAGGTTGGGTGAGACAAGCTTTGGACATGTACGTAGGAAGAATGAAATTTAAATTGGATGAAATTTAAATAAATTGACGTACCATAAAATGAAGTCCAAAAAARCATGATTTAAGTTTTAATAATCTGAAATAAAATTGGAAGTATTTTATTTGTCTTAACATATTGTTACAATAATGCGGAGTAATAAAATTTCAGTTATGGTTAATTGGTTATAATAGCTAGTTTAGTCTTACACAGTTACCCTTCAGTTGTACTCTTTCATATTCGTGTAATTAAACTCCATTCTTTCAGATTAAAATGAATTGAATTAAACTGAAATATATAAGTCGAAAATAATGTTCGAAAAATATGGCTTTAGTCGAGTAAATATGAATCCTGTTTGCCCTAGTCGAGTAAATGGAGCTTGCTTCTTTTAAACCCATGCTATACAATTATTGGATCATATGTTATCATGATCATACAAAATTTATCACTATCTTGAAACTGTTACAGATTACTTCGTAGTAAATTATCAATTAATTGCTCAATTACTCCTGCTAGTACAATTAATTTCCATTTTGATAATTCATAGTTTCATACACTCTGTTACAACTCTCACCTTCCCAGATTTAATTTATTGTTAATWATTCAGTCAAAGTTTACGTGGAAATGATTTAATAAGTGATTTGAACGAACTCRATAAAAATCTTATATGAATGAAGAATATCCTAAAAGAGAAAAACTTCAATTCATACACAATAACACAAGTTGTTTAAAACATATRCAGRTATATATTCCCTCCGTWTTTTATTAGATGTTCCATACCAATTTGATACGGTGTTTAAGAGTTGATTGAGTTAGATAAAATAATTGAGTAAATTTGATAAAATAGTTGAGTAAGTTAGATAAAAGTGTAAATGTGTGAATAAAGTTTTTTTTGGGAAAAAATAACTTTTGGTGAATAGATTTGGTAGAGTAATGAAGATTGAATTTAGAAATGAGTAATTCATTAATGTTAGAGTAAAATAAAATAAGTAAAAAGTAAATAAGTTATTTTTAAATTGGTTTGAAACCACTATTTTAAAATATCACAATAAAATGAAAAGTGGAATAATAATAATAATAATAATAATAATAAATGGAGGTAGTAGCTTATTAATAGCCTACTGGTGTGGAGTGAACCTTCCTTAATTTATGTGAATTTATTTTTTCTGATTTGAAATTATCTGAACTTATTTTATTAAAATATAAGTACTCCGTAAAATAAGTTGAACAGAACAAACCTTTAGTTTAGTTTAATATACGGAATACATACTATCAAGGGTATCTACCATAAGGAAAATAATAAGGCAAAGATAATAAGCGTCCTTGGGGCGTTAGATAAGATAACTTAAAATGAAAATATTAAATGAATATATTTATTAATTACACCGATTGACGTGTGAATTTGAAATGCATTTCAAGTTTAATGTCATTTTAAGAAATGTATTTATACCTTATCTAACGCCCCGGGACGTCAATTAGTAATATCGAAATAATAATACTCGATTATACTTTTTTAAACTACTGTAAATCACTTAGCTCAGTAATTAGCTTCCAGCCTTCCACCATTGTTAATTTGATTATGTCCAAGGTGAGATTAATGCTTCATTAAATGGAAAGAATCACTTCGCAATTCCCAATTTCAAAAGTCATTTTTTATACGAAGAACTGTACTTGTGGTTAAGACAATTAGGCTATATATTAACAAATTGTTCAGTTATCAACCGTATAAGACAAAACCTTAATATTCATATGTTGGATTAGAAAATAATCTATTTATTTATCTATATATATAATCTATATATCTATGTACGATAACTATACTATAAGACAAACAAATTAAATGATTAATGTGGAGCTGACGATTCAATTCAACTTCTTTTAGCTCACCTTAGTCTAATACACATGGCTAATGAAATATAGTATATCTTTACTTATTAAGTTAAATGAAATAACCCAATTTAGTGATGTAATACATATGCCCATGAATAAGTGTCTAGATCAACGACGTTTATAAATTGGCGTGATATTTCTGTATGTGGTTCCCCTTTACGAATAATGAAGCCACGCACGCACACGAAAATTTTGGATGAAACAACGTGGTATGAGTTATACCAGCTAAAACTTGACATGATACCCCGTCATATGTTGGTCTAAGCATCTCGTAAGATTTTTGTGAAAAAAAGAGACGGAATCTGGAATGACGTCATTTAGGATTGAATATCGAAGATTATAGCCACAAAAAATAGACTTTTGGAGTAATTTTGAAAAATGGTCGAAAACTGTCTTTGAGTTYCAATGATCATGTGATGAAWCCWTGCAAAAAATTTGAGGTCCAAATGACTCCATTTGAGGTGATTTTCTTTGTTTCTTGTTGCAGTGGGACTTGAGGACGTTAGAGTGTGTTTTTGGAGCCGAAATTTGGTGTGGGTCAATTATATATAACCCTAAACTTATGGTAACAATTCCAAGGAAATATGAAACGATCACCAAAACGACGATTCCAACAACGGCCCATTTTCGAAGATTATTGCCAACAAAAATAAGCTTTTCGGACAAAATTTTCCGAAATTGCAGAAACTTAAGTGGTTGATTCTCACAACCATATAATAAAGTCACACAAATTATAGTGCCAAAACTAGGACATTAGAGGTGAATTTTAAGGCTACAAACAATCAAACTTCCGGCCATAGAAACGCTGGTGGGTGGTACAAAACTTGCCATTTGAAGCTTAAACTTGGCGAGGGACCATCCCCTTTGACCGTTAATTGTGTGAGAAATTTTGGCTAAAATTGAGACGGTTGCCGAAACGGCGATTTTAAGGACAAAAAACGTGGATACATCGCAAAAATGAGGTTTCGAGACCAGTTTTTTTTTTCCCCTTTGTTGAGAGAGACGAAAAATTTGTTGTTGGTTCCCATGATTATATAATGATGCCACACAAAATTTAGGCTATGTTAGGATAACAAACTAGAAGGAAAGGGCGAGGAGGGAAGTAAGAGGAAAGGAAATGAAGGGAAAGTGAAGGAAATGACGAGCTCCATTTTTCCCTTCAAATCTCTCCAATTTTGATCTGAAGGGATGATCTTTAATAAAGAAAGAGGAAAAATGGATCATTCCCTCCCCCTCCCCCTTCCCTTCTTTCCCCCAAGGCCCCAAAGTATTATCCAAACAAGGGAGTTTGTCACCCTCCCCTTCCCTTTGCTTCATTTCCTTTCATTTTATGTTATCTAAACATAGCCTTAGAGCCAAAATTAAAAGATATGATGAGTTTTCAAATGACTTTTCCTTTCAACTCACAAACATTGAAACGCACGTGGAAACATGACACTCAACATTTAAAACTCCATATATAACCTCGTTGCCACGTTTGCCACGTGTTTTGTTCAACAAACGAAATACGGAGTAATTATTTTGCCCTGAAAAATAAGTAAAAAAGAAAAACGAAGAAGATGCAAAGTGACAAAMTACGAAGTACGGAGTACATTATTGAAATTAAAAGCAATCTTTAACCTTAAGAGCCGTACTTGATCTGAATCATCTGATGATCAAGTAAGTTACCTTGTTTGGTTGAGTAATAATAATAATGTACAGTATGTACTTCGATCTCTGATTTGTACCAAAATCTGTTAATTTTTGAAGACCTTTGAGACACTTCTACTGTCGTACATTGACCTATGAAATCTTGATCTTCAGTAAATACTTCAGTCTTCAAATTTTTGGTCACAATTATCCACTTATACAGTTATACACAGTACTTCGATGACCATCTGCCATTCGAAGTCCATAATTATCATATCGACCGGTCCCCTCTTTTCGAAATTGTCCGATCAGTATCAATAGTTTGGTACTTCATACGTGCTCGTATACCATACGAACTATTTGTAATCGAAGTTTATCTACGTACACGTTGATACATAATACTATGAATCTAATCTCTTTATGTACAAAATTCAAGGTTTGATCTCCTTAAAAAAGTTGTTTTGCCAATTCAGTTGAATCATATTCATCACTGACTCATCGAGTGAACAAAGTGATAGAGTATATACTATTATTCACGGAGTCTCAACCATCAATTTATTTTATATATACACTCTATCTATCACAAAGCTAAGTTACAAAATAAATTACAAAATAAACGTTTGGGTATGCACATGGACTCCCGGTGTGATATAATGACTCTATCATATATGGTCAACCACAAGTTTTCTCATTCTCAAGTCTTAGTACAAATAAATAAGTAAATAGAAGTATAAATCAGTGAATCTTAAAATAAGTGTTAATCGGATCATCTCAACCAGAAACTTAAATTGATAATTGAAGCCCTAAAATATAATACGAAGTATATACTTTATCACTCCCCCTCACATGAAAGGGGAGGAAGAGGGAGGTGAGATTCGAACTCATGACCTCCGCGTCACGCTGGCTATGATATCATGTTAATCGGATCATCTCAACCAGAAGCTTAAGCTGAAAATTGAGGTTCAGGAATATAATATATACTCCAATGACTAAGATTATTACCCTAGCTACTACCCAACAACAATGCATCAGAATGCATAATTTGGTGGAGGATGTGAGTTTCTCGATCATCAGTACACATTTATTGATGATACGCGATAGATGAATCAAATAAGAGCCAGAAACATGTAATATTTGTGGAACATACCTTGTGTACGTACGTACAATCGTGGAATAATAAATTATAAGTTGGTTTCGCAACCTACAACTCTAAACGTTACAAGTTCGATTTCCCTCGTAGAGTGGCAATTTGAGGAACAAGCTAGGGTCGTCGTCCTACTTCTCCCCCCCACACAATTCAGTTATATAGAACGAACACAGTTAAGGGTCGTTCGTCACACAGCTGCCTATGACAATGATGTAATACGTAGTGTAAGTATTACACAAATTAAATCAATCATTTATTTATGAACTAATACTATTATACCAATTGAATTGAACAACATTTGCATGTTAGCATGTACAACGTCATCGCAACTTGCCCTAATTGATACAGCTAACTTATTACTAATTAAGCTAGTTGTTATGTTGTGTTGTGTATTTGAAGTCCAGTCTCATTAATGTCCAAATAGTTTATGCTTCAATACGTTCATACATTACACACAACTATATTTTTCTTACCTAAATATCGAATTTATTCGGTCCAATTTTTCAATCAATTATGTACAATGCTAAAATCTAACTCTGAATTATTGAATTGTATTACTCCCTTCGTTCCGATTTGTTTTTTACAACTGTATGTAGAATTGCACGTCAATAAAGAGAAAATAGTATTTGGACAAATTATGTTAGTATTACTTGGAAGCTGGATTATTCTTTTATTAATTTGCTTGAGATGTGTGCAATAAAATTAAAGTAAATCTTTTTATATTTAATAATGAGGGGATGAGATAAGTTTGGATGGGAAATCAAGAATGATGAGTAAATACGTAAGGGGTAATATTAATTATTTTAGGGGTAAAAGTAACATTAATGGGTAAAAAAGTAAAGTATGAAAAATGAAATGTAAATAATAACCGGAAACACCAAAAAAGAAAACGTAAAAACAAACTGAAATGAATGGAGTATTATATAATATAAGTTATTATCAGAAGTCAGATCATTTGATAATAAGTTATTTATGTTACTAACTTACTATTCATTATTTTTTAAAATTATAAGTTGATAAAAATTAAAAGTGTTTTGATTTGATTTGATCTGATTTGACAACGCGTCTTCTATTTTTGGATTGATTGATGATAAATTGAATAATAAAGTGGTTAAAATAATAATTAGCCTTAATATTATTGTTGTTGATAACAAAGACATGCACGTCGATTAGTTTAGGGATGTTTCTAGATGCATGGTCTACAAAAGATATGCATGCATGCATTGTGGTTTTTATTATTATATCAATTACGTACTCGTACTAACCTACTATACGTGTTACACACGATTATGCTTTAATTTTATGTATATTGTAACCGTCATACCCTCAACTAATAGGAGATATAATGAGATGTGATGCTAAGACAATGAGTAGCTAGCTAGCTAGCTTGGAGAGAAGTTCAGAATGTCGAATACAATGTGTGGATTAAAAGGAATAAAAACTATCATAACGTGTGCGATTGATAATTTTTTCGAATATTATATGCATTGAAAATAACAAAGACATTATTTAAAATAATTAATAAAAAAATAAATTGTTTCATCCAAATAAAACTTTTCCAATCAAACGACAAGTATCTCCTCTCATAAAATAAATAAGTGGTGAAACTAATACGTATATAATTATATATGTGTGTGTGTGTTGTGTGTGTGGAGAATGGGTTGGTATATATTGAGCTAATAACGTCACTCGATTTTTTTTTTTGATAATTTAGTCCTAGTACTACTTTTCTCGACTAATTTTCATTTCAATTTACTTAATTTTCATTACTCTATAATTCAATTCACGACTAGTTTAATTCAAAATAACAAGATTTAAGTTTTATGAGTAGTTAATTAAGATAAAGTTGTACAATATTATGAATTTATGATGATTGATGAATGATGACCCTGCCTCCCAGGCATGCTTGTAGCCATGTAACGAAGCTCCATTGTGGCARTAGCTTTCAACAATCAACAGGACGACACATCATGATCATTTAAAGTGTTTATTTCACGCAAAACATGCATCCTATCAGACTATCAGTGGCAGAGCCAGAAATTATATACTTCTTGGATGGACGAAGTACAAATATCAAACATTCGGATAAAATCTTTACGGGAAAAAAAAACAAACATTGCAACAATAATTGTGTAATGTAATACTTAAAATTTAGGGTTAATTTTCCAATAATTACAAGTTAGTGAGTCTAAATTAAAGTCTAAATAATTACCACATGATCATAAATGCCACATAATCATACTCAACATACAAATTAAACCACAAACAAACGTAACAAGTCCGATAATACATACATTTTCCAATTTTTTTTTTTTTTTTGTGAAAGGAAAGGGCAGTATATCCAGTAAAGCAAACAAATAGAAGAAAAATAAACAAAAGCAACAAACAAAAAGAAAAGCACAGTAAATAAACTAAATTCAATTTGCGACCGAAAATAGTAATTCGTGACTGATTCTGAACATTTAACGACTGAAGTTTTACAATTGGCGACCGCAAAGCAGTCGGTAATTTGTTAAAAGTAGTTTTTCGGTAATGTGGGACATTATCCCCCCTTCGGGCTCCGCCTTTGACATGCATGCATGCATGACTGCTCGTCATCATTCGTAGACAAATCGTTTAATAGTGTTACATTTTTATTTCAATGAAATTTCTTTTAATTGAAGTTATTAACCATGATTAGTGTTTAACACTAATTTGAACATTTATATCTTAATTAATTGTATACTAAATAAATAAATAAAAGGTTCATATGTTTTTTTAAAAACAGGAAAACAATATGTATACACGAAGTATATCATTTTATGGTTGTATATTCATCCGTTTCAAATCACTCGCTACACATCCTATTTATAGAAATTTCAAATTAATTGTTACACTTCATATATAGGAAAATGTTAGCTATATCATCTCTCTCCTCTAACGTAGGTTCTCTTTATTCTTTCTCTCTATCTCTTTCTTCTCTAAAATTTGTCTAAGATCGGAGTCCGTGATTTTCTAAGTGTAGCGAGTATTGAAAAACGGATGAAGTATATTGTATATACATATTAATTATCCATTCAAGACTACGTATAGTATGCCAATAATCTCATATTCCTTAGGAGTATGTGATTGTTTATGTTGGTAAATTGTAAAATCTCGATTATGTTAAATTGGTCAATTGAATTCAAGTAGTAGGACTGTGTTAATTAAATTTAGAAAAGACAACCCGTGTGAAAAATGGTATCCATCGCTCAAACTCGAAAAATACTTTAATTATTCATTGGGTAAATTACCCACTACTTATAAAATTATAAAGTAGTGTGATTTGATGATAATTATAAATTGCAACTTGCATACTTAATTATATTTTATTATCTCTATTAGTAGTGGATAATTTATCCACCGAGTAACGTAGCAATGTCCCTCAAACTTAGCCACCAATTAGGTCGCTGTAAGAACATGTTCTCGTCAACTGAATTTTGTTGAACTGAACTTATTTTTACTGAAACATTAACAAATTTCTTAAAAATTRAACTTRTTTTTACCGAAAATTATCTAAACAAGTTGACAAGAACAAAGTTTAAGTCGTTATGGACATTAATAATTGTCCCTTCTTTATTTCTTAATCATAGCACGTACCTTTCACTTGTCAAAGTATAACTGCTGAACTCTTTTACATCCAAAAGTCGGTAAAAATGACACACAATGATACGATAGAAAATACACATAACTTATGAGAACTTTTCCGCACTCCAAAATTTAATCCGCAATTCAAATTAGTGACCGTTAAAATAATCGCTAATTTGGAGTTTGGATTGTATTTTGGAGTGCGAAAATCATCAGTCATAACTTATATATGTAGCTTTAAGGTAGAGGTGATCATGACTCATATTCACACATTTATGAGTGGTCCAACCCGCCTGTAAAAAAATGCGGGTTTGAGTAACATTATTTCGATTCGCAATCGGGTTCGATCCGAACTAGGATTGCATATATTTCTTTCCCATTTTTTTTGGGTTCAATTTTCAGAAAGAAAATGATTTCTAATTTTGACATGCCCAAGTTTAGAAAATTATGTCATTTACACATGATTTTAACATAAAGTTTGAAATGTGACCCAAATACTGTATATCATTTTAGAAAATATACGGTACGTTGGTATTCGGGATGATAAAWTAAAGTCATAATTAATTATATCCGCAAATTCTATTATGGTCCCGGGATCATAGTTCTCATCATGGTCCTGGGCAAATGTTCATTTCCGAAACTAAAAATGTTCATTTTCAAAAATAGAAATGTTCATTTTCAAGTGTAAATGTTCATATCTGAAAATGAACACTTGTATTTTTAGAAAAGAACATTTCTATTTTCGAAAATGAACATTTATAGTTTCGGAAATGAACATTTAACTGGGACCACATGGTCCCGGGACCATAATAGACCTATTGAATTATATCTACCACCTATTTTATATTGTTGGGCTGACTTATGAAGCCAGAATGGAAGAATAGTACAACAATAGTTAAGCTAAGCCCAATACCACGTGTACTATCATTATCCATGAAATACCCAACAAATTAAAAGTAGTCACACTCTTAACAGCCCAACTCTTAGTACTACTCCTTTCTATATTTTGACAAGTTGGTCCTTGATGTATGTTATAGCTTTGCATCCTCAACCACTTCACTTCACTACTCCTTAATGCACTCACTATCACAATTACTAAATTCATTTGTAAACTCCTAATTACCCTTCCATATTAAGAATTTCCGATCGTTCAATAGGTCATGTTTTCGTCAACTTATTTAGATAAGTTTCGGTAAAAATAAGTTCAACCCTTAAGAAATTTGTTAAGTTTTAAGTAAAAATAAGTCCAGTTCAACAAAATTAAGTCGACGAGAACAAAAGAAAGTGGATCAGAGGATTGAGAGCTCAGCAAGAGTTTGCATGAGTATTTCGTTGAGTAGTATTTTTGTTTTGTTTTTTTTTTTATCTACCATATGATTTTTGATGTCCCAAAAAAGCAACTTCAAAATCTGTGATTTTCTTCCATCATTTTTTGGTCATTTTCTATAACTTTCTACATCTATTTTCTATCAAAAATGCATCAAAATAATAAATTGTCATGTGAAAAATAGTTGATGGTCTTACTCTTACTCTCTTTCTCTTTTGTTACATATTATGCAGGGTGGGGTTTGGGCTTAATTGTGGGTTGCGGAGCTTACCGCGTATGCACTCGGGCGCCAGACTTGAACATTCTTCCTCAAAGTGTATTTCCTTTCCACTCCAGGTTTTTCTTTTTCGGTGCATGCGGTACAAAACTTTTTTTTTGGTGCTTATGCGAGCGAACAATGTACGGAGAATGACAAATCGATCCGTAGAAGTCGAAGACAAACTCAATCACCGAGCCACCCTCAGCTTCTACGGGATAACCAAACATTTACTACCATTCACTTAGATGCATGACATATATGAAGTTCTATGAATCAAATCAAAGTCAAGCTAGTGAGAGTATGCGTAGACTACCTATAAACTGTATCCATACAATGATACACACTCACCATTCTGTAAACCAATGTTCCTAAATCATCTGGACACTATAATCTAGAGGCTAAAGCACATTAGAATTAAGATGTAACGAGTCTGTATTATTTACAATCAGTTTACGTAACTATAGGTGTCGACTAATCATCAAGTGAAAATGCATCAATGCGCGGTGTTGATACATCGTTATTGGAACTTACCCCAATTTATTTTCCACTTGCTCCACCAGCATTTAAATGTATCAAAGCATGCATTGTCTCGTCTACATTATTAAGATATTGAATGATAGGAAAGAAACCAACTCCAACGTGCTGATAGATAAAGAAAAAAAAAAAACAAACAATCTAATAATCGTTTTACTTAAGGATCTGTATGAGACGTGCAATAGTAATGTATTTGAGTAAGTTCATTTGTTAAAGCTGTTCTATATATACAAGTATATATCATATATAGAATCAGCAACTTGTTACATCATTGACAACTATACATAATAAACTCATTGAAGTAAAAAAACATGTTAGTTGTTTCTTTGAATTAATATGAGCAATTAGGGAGCAGCAGATATCATACTGTCCAAGTTGAAATGGCAAGTTGAGTGACTGCTACTTGTGTAAGTAGTATATCTTAGTCAATTAAAGCTGCTAATTAAAAACTGAAGTACCTAACTGACTAACTTTGAAAATATGGTTAAAGCTTGGCGAAAGATATTTTTTCAATTCGGTTTTCGGTTTGACCTCTGTGTTAATCGAATCATCTCAATCAAAAACTTAAATTTATGATTGAGGTCAGGTCTAGGAATATGTTACATACTCTATCAATCCCCCTCACATGAAAGGCCATTTGGATTTGAAATGTGGGCGCAAGACAGGCCTAATCATAATTGGTGCGAATTAATTCTACTTGGAAGGAGAGGGAGGGGAGATTCGAACCCGTGACCTCTGTGTCATGCTGACTCTAATACCATGTTATGATTGTTATCTGAACCATTTCAATCAAAAACTTAAGCTTATGGTGGAGGTCCATGATGACCATGAACAATTGAATATGTTCTATATTCCACCACTTTGATATTATTCACAGTTATTTTTATAATTTCATTGTAATTTGTAACTTGTACATTAAAAGAAACAATTATTAGTCAATAAACGTTACAAGTGAAACACAAGTTTGAGTCCAGTACATTGTTACATCAATACTCATGAGAGTTGCTAGTCAGAGTGGGCTTAAGAGTATCTAGACCTTGTATCGAGGTTCAATAGGTCTACTATGGTCTTTGGACCATATTTCTCATTATGATTCCGGATAAATGTTTATTTTCGGATATGAATATTTGTATTTGAAAATGAACATTTGCATTCAGAGATGAACACTTAGATATTGACATTTACTTTTGGAGTTTTGGAGATAAACATTTGTCCAGGACCATAATGAGGAATATGGTCTCGGGACCTTAGTAGAATTTGCGTTATGTCAATCAACTAGTGACCAAAAAATTTGCTTTGTAAAGGTCATATGTACTTAGGTCGAAAAGGGAGTTTTGGAGGTTATGGGTGTGTTTAGACTTTAGAGTTACGTTTTAAGATAGTGTTTTGTCAAACGGGTCTGGACTGTATTCGTAACGGAGAGTACCATATAATTTTAACGTGGAACCTCTTTAGTCTTGTAATTTGGATTTTTCACTATGCCATATCGGATGCAACCCAAACCCGTTTGACATATTTTTCGGTATAAATAGATTAAAACGTAGCTATGGGCCCTATGGCCTATGAGGTTAGCTATTTTTTTCCTAGCATGAATAGGTTAAAATGTAACCCTAAAAGTAAAACCACAAATTTATATCATTTTTATTTGTATGTAGTCCTATGTACATTAGTTAAGGGGGTTTAACTAATTTTTTTCCTTCTTATTTTTCTCTCCAATAAATAAATATTTAGACAGATATGATTGCATTGTCATAGTATTTCAATACATGGAAAATCTCCAATGAATTTACTAATTTAAAGGTTCAAAAGATTAGGGCCTCTTCACATTAATTGAAGACAACTGAATTAAGTCGAAATGAATTGTTTATGAGAGAAAGAAATTACAAATTAAATTGATCGAACTGAACTAAACTGAAGTAAACATGCCTCACGTTTCCATAATGTTTTTTTTTAAGAAAAGAAAAATCCTCAAATTGGATTATATATCATGAAAGGCAAACAGCCAGTTTAAATTAACTTCACCACTTTTTTGTTTTTTTTTTCTCTTGACAACAAACATCACATGGTATCTTTTTAATGCAACTTCACAGAAATGTAAGTAATTCAAAAGTTATAATGTGAAAATTAAAGGGGTGGTTAAGGGACAAAAGAATGAAGGAATGCAGAAGCTTCAAGCAAAACAGTCCACAACCTCTACGGACGACCACGCAGTGAGGGCTGTCATACAGTCACACACACTTATACTATCGACTGAAGTCTATAGTATAAGTGTGTTTTAGGACGGTCCGATTCTGTAGAAAAAAGTTTTAGGGTTAAAAAGTTCAAATATGTTTCGTAATACGGAGTATAAGTTTAGTTTAGGTTCTATTACAATAAACGCCCAAAATATGTTTATGTTGAATATAAGCTAACTAATTTATTATATATCCATATCCTTATGACCTAGATATATAGTTTAAAAGATACCATAATTATGTTTTTAAATCATGTTTGCCATATCATCTTAGTTGATAACAATAATCTTTATTTGTTCGTCAAAAAAATAAATAAATCTTTATTTGTTGAATTGAATTAAAATGAGCCGAACTGAAGTACTGAATTGAAATGAATCAAACAACTTTGCTAAAATGAATTGAATTAAATAGTTAGAAAGTTCAAAAGAACATACTCTATACATTGTGAAGCAATATAAATTCGATCTTTAGCTAATAAATGTAAAGTAAAAATAATTAATGAAAATGAGCTACTAATAGATGTATTTTAGAAAACTAAAAGTTTAATCATGGAATATTTCATACTCCGTATATAACTATGGGATATTATTCAATTTAATATTTAAATCACAAATAAATGTGATTTGAATTTTTTCACTTAATAAATCAAGATTTTATTAATAAAATTAGTGATTTATATTTTTTTTTTTAGAAATCGAGCATTTGTTCGAGATTATCTACTAAATATATAATCACACGTTAGTCAATTACTTTTGATTCTGTGTGAAAATAGTTAGAATACACGTAATAAAAATGCCGCTAATTAATCACTACAAGCAGCTAGTATTATAGTGGCTAATCACACTTAAACAATGTATAATCATCATTTGCGCGGTTTTCGAGACTAATTGGCAGGTTAATAGCCTATTAGTGAAAGGATATACTACCATGATTCTTTTTATATCATGGCATTTTTTGATGATTGATTATTTAAGTGTATGCTACATACAATTAATTATTATTTATTCTCATAAAAAATTATATATTGTATAATCATAACACCAATCCTCCTACTAGTAATAGTCAGCTCCAACAATGCTGCCATTTTGTGATCACATGTATAATAATCATTTTTATGCACAAACTAACAAGATTAACTAATTATTTTACATTTTATTTTTCTTAATCATTGTATTTCACGTTATAAATATATTCTAACACATGAAGTACGGTCTACTTCTACGCGTACACCTATATAAATCAATCTCAAATTGAATTATATATTGTTTTTTCTAATTCCTATTTATTCTTAGAACAATTAATTGATTATTGAAAACTACACTATATAGTGAAACATTAAGTATATGAATATAATTGAAAAAACTAATACCACATGAGACCTATAATAATCTATATGTCATGCATTCAATTAAAAATTCAATTCAATTAATATTTCGAAAACCTTTTTTAATCGATCCATAATGTAGAATAGAAATATCTAGCTTATTATTTGCGTTATTAAAATGGAGATAATTTCACAACATAAAATAATTATCTCCTAAAATATATATAGTATAAACGTATCATATCAAATTGAATGATGGACTACCTTATTACCATCTATCAATAATTATTAGTAGAGACTAATATAAGAATACTATTCCTAATTATCATGAACAGAAAGAGTAGATTGAAATAGATGCTATATTTTTCCTTGCACTAAAACAAAATTTGTTTTTTTGGTTAAAAAAAAAAATTGTTCAAAACCGATAATGCATACATGTATCGGACTTCACTAGCCTAATATTATGGCTAGCTCAAATATCACGTTAATGAATTAGTTGTTACAAACTTACAAACGTGAACCCTAACACATCCCGTTTAATAAAAGAAATGTTATTTTTGTCAGTAAGAGATCGAATATTCCAAACCCTAACCTGACCTGTCATATTAGGGCCGGCTACGACGTTTGGCTCGTCACATAGTTGTTTCCCTTGTACGAGACGAGCCCCCAAGCCATAGCAGCACTGACACACAAGGCAACAAATTTCGGCAGGCTTAGTCACTAATGACTGTGCAGCTTAAGAGAGCAACACATCATTCATGATATTAATTAGTCCAGAATCATTGATATATCTCATGATAATAATTAACCCTAACTGCTTCATTTGTCTTTCATATCATTATTTCCTCCATAATCTATTTTGTTTGTCTAGTTTACTACTATATCCTAAGCTAAAGCTTGCTAATAATCTTATTATATAATATGTAGTCCTAAACAATATTTATTACTCACTCCTGCTCTAATTAGTGCAATAATAATAAGCCTAATTAGCTAAGCAAAAAAGAGTTAAATTATCAAGATGGAGAATGAAGATCAATATACGCAGCAAATAGTGATGGTGGTGTTTGCAGGATGATTTACGCGATATGGGCGCTATTGAATCGAGCGCCGCTCGTCCAAGGGATGCCGTCCTAAGGGTGTTCATGTTCTAAGCCAGTTATTGCTACTGGTGGTTATGGCTCCTGTTGCTTTTCTTGCAAGTCAGTCACTAGCTCACCTACCTTCTGTCATGTTCCGATCTTTAAAGAATTTTTGTACACCTAATTCAGCAGTCAAATATGATTTTCCAAAATTTGTCTATTTATACATTTCAATCGTTGATTTATGAATGGATCGCATTTTTTCAATCAATGCTCATGCACGTACCCATGAAATATAATCTATCATGTTGTTTGTTTTGTATTCGCAGGGAAATTCAGGTAGTTCTAGCGATGGATTAATGGTCCTTTATGTTGACTCTTTGTCACGCATTCGGGTTTGTGTGCAATTCATCGATTCGATTCATGATCAATAACACATAATCAAGGCCGGCCTATTAATCGAGTTCGTACCATACACTAACCCTAGCATATGTTTCGATGGCAAGGTGGTGTTGTCAAACAATGTACTTCGAAGGAATTGTTTTGGCTTCGTCTCGATCGCAAAGTGCAGTCTGAATCTGGTTCTGCTGTGACATTGCTGCTAGCAGCCATCATGGGTAATTGACATTATTGAAGCACATATGGATGCTAAATAATAATTTTGGTAATATGTTCCACCAATTAACAATAATTAAGGAGATAGTGGCTTGATCTTAATCAACATAATGTAAGTTATAGGACTTCATCTAATCTAAAGAAAAAATTGTTTCATTGCCTAAGAAAGCTATTTTTTTGGCAAATTTTATATGGTATAATTTCACAAAAATACGCCGCAATCAAAGACGTACATTTTTTTCGATAATTCTATAAGACGCAGGACAATTTTGTGAGCACAATCAATACCTAAGTCTATAAATAGATTAAATGGTAACTAGAGAAGTTGAAGAAAACATGGGCAGATGAATGTACACACCAGTTATTATATAGATTTTGAGAAGTTAGAAAATGAATACAGATCTAATTATTTCTTATGTAGACGTTAAGAGGTATGATCTTAATTACCCAGTACCAAATTGATGTTTGTGAATCCGTTTTACCCTTCGGGAGATTAGATGTAAAACAAGAAAAGTAACAACATTTCACCTAAAAGTTTCAAATTATGTTGATGCATTAGATAATTGTGTGAATAACAATTGTTATGGTGGCTAAAAATCATAATCCGATCCATATCATAATTTCTCAAATTAAATCGAGAAATAATTTATTAATTAAACTATTTCTACATGATACAAAAACATAATATTGTTGCCATAGATAATTGTTGAAAGACTAGAACCAATTATGGTATTTAAACGTACGATAGTACGAAGCACCGATTATTAATTAATTAACCAATACAATAGTCGATCTATATATACGAATCACCAAGATAATCTTTAGCTTTCTCGCGAAATTCGATACACATTTCCATAAAGTTAAGAGGGCAATCACTCTAGGAAGATTTCATAATGCATAAGTCGATCTGACTCTCAGTGGACATAGAAATTCTTTAGAAGGGTGGCAAGTACTCGACTATTAAGTAAAATAATTGAATCAAATTAAAGAGAATTTTCTAACAAATGTGAGTCTCATTATTATTATTATAATATAAGAATTGTCAAAAGTCCAAAGTTTTAATGCTATTTGTTGTTTAATGCTCGATTCATTTTGTCCCTTCATTCTTACATGTGATTTGAAACAATTAACTCAAAATGAATATCACCGTTGCATGATTAAGGCAAGAGGGCAAAAGTGGTATGTGGATTGCTCTCGATGATTCACTGCTATAGTGATTAGTGCATTGCAATGTTGCTGTTTAGTGACCTAATAATTGTCGGAAAATATAACTCTTTTAGGACATGAATTTATCAACTACCACTATAAGCGTTCGGTTCAGTTCAATATCTAATCAATTTCCTCTTCTCGTCGTAAAATATTCATTTTCAATTCAATTTAAATAAGTTAAGGTCCAGTTCAGTTCAAAGAAACAAGAACCATAGAATTTGATAGTTTGTTTGTATGTGACACTCAAAATTTGAAATCCGATTCTTTTATAATGTTTAGATTGTTACTTGAGACCCACGTACCCGCTGAATCAACCAAAGTTAACACAGGTCAATTAAAAATATCGAATCTTACATGGTTCGAATTGTTCTGAACGTAGCTCGCATGGACGCAACAAAATATATACCAGTCAATTAAAAATAAACAATCTTACAATGTTCGGATTGTTCTGAACGTAGCTCGCATGAACCAACAAAATATCAGAGTCGATTTAAATAATATTGTTTTTTTTATAAAAAAAATGAACTTACACATTTCATTTTCCAACTAAAATTGGATGATAATAATTATATTTAACACAATTAAGCATTAATATGAAATTGTGGGGTTGATTGTGGTAGGCTAGAGCAAGTGCAATTGGAAACAATGCTGAGCAGCAAGCAAAGATGCTGGAACTCTGTTTGTGTGATGTGGAGAGCTGATGTGTTTTGAGAGGCGTCCAACACTAATCAAATGTCCAAGCTCCACCACTCAGCAGCCAGCCATTCTCTTGTGCTCAACGTTTCGAGGCGACGACCCATGGGTTGGTTGGGTGTCTTTTTATCTTTGCCAGGCATGTGCTGCTGGTCCTTCTTGGCTTCATCCTGCAAGGTACTTCTTCTCTATTTCCGTTCAGAGTGAGATATAGTTCAATTGCGTTACGGATTTTATTCCCGTTCCAGCCTGGATCAAAGGATTTTGATATTCGATTTGATTCGATTCTCATCCCACCTGATGTGACTCTCTGCCAGGCTACTTTGTGACAGCATGCTACCGCAGTCAACCAACTTCTCAGCTTGGATGTGCTCTCCTTTCATATGTTGCAGATCTGGTGCGCATTTGCCCTGTTCGCCGACCCTGACCGCTGAAGCTTGAGGATTTAAGCTCAAATCTCGAACTCATTTTGCATCCTCATTTGCGGTACGTAAATTAATGATGCATTGCATTTGTAATCTGTCGAGTAGTATATGATATATTCACTACTTGAGGTTCCCTCAACAACAAGTTAAGCATGGTTTGGCCGAAGA
>SNQN01000531.1:111735-140831 GCA_008642245.1 Bassia scoparia
AAAATAGATTGTCGAAGCTGTTTTACAATTGTTGCGATGTGATTGTTGCGGAACGTAGCGTCGCCAGTGGAACCAAGCAAACTATAGTACACAATCAATTAAAAATAAACAACCTTCTTTTACAATGGTTCGTTGTTTGACAGCTCGCATAGAACGAAACAAAATAGACCAGAGTCGATTAAAAATATCTTTTACAATATATTATAATTTTTTTTTTATAAAAAAAAAAATGAACTTATACATTTCATTTCCAGACAAAATGGTATGATATTAATATATTTTGACATCAATAGAACATTAATAAGTGAAATGGTTGAGTGTGAATTGGTAGGCTAGAGCAAGTGCAATTGAACAAGCTGAGCAGATAGCAAAGATGTGGAACTGTCTGTTTGTGTGATTGGAGCAGGCTGCATGGCTTTCATGAGAGGCCAACACAACCAATGTCCAACTCCACCACCTAGCAGCAGCCATTCTCTCGTGCTCATCGTTTCGAGGCGACGACCCATGGTTGTTGGCGTGCTCTTTTGTTTTTTGCAGCATGTGCTGCTGGTCCTTGTGCTCATCCTGCATGGGTAATTCTTCTATTTTCCGTCTGATGAGTGAGTACGCTCAATGGGTACGACATTAATTCCGTTCCCAGACACTGCGAAAAGGATCGATTGATTCGATTCGATTCGTAGTGTCAGATCTGAGCAAATCGCCCGACTTCTGTTGACTCTAAGCGAAGATACCGCTGCCGCATAGCTACCGGCCGGATCTACCGCCAAGCAGACACATAAAAACTCAGGTCTGGTGTGAGTGTGCTGTCCTTCTTATAGTTTGCAATAACATTCTGTGGGTGAGATATGACCTGTACTGCCGACTCCGTGAACCAGCTGAAGCGTGTGGAGTTTAGAGCTGCAAATCTGCGAACTCATTATGCATCCTTGTCGGTAAGGTAAATTAATATGTGATTTGCAAGTTTGGGTATCCAGTCAGAAGTATAGGTAGAGTATTCATGGGAGGGATGGAGCTCTCAAGCAAAAAGCGGAAGCTCCTATCATCCAATGGGTTGGAAAGAGCGACGAGGAAAGTAATATGGCCATGTGATATGACTCTTAAAATAGGCTCTGAAGCTACACTGGTGGAACGGATCGACCAGAGATAGAATTGTGATATACGCGACGAAGATAAAGTATACAGACTAATTAATATATTATTCATGATTCAAGTAGTATAAGAGGAGAAAAATTATCAATTCAAAGGAAATTAGAGGTGCTGAGATGTTAGGTGGAATTGGATTGTGATATTGCGGAGGGGAAGTGAGTGTGTGTTCAGTAACAGTGATAATAGTGTTTTGCTCGAGGAGAGGGTCTCCAGAGGGTCATGTTGTAGAGTTCGTGCAGTTCAAGGCGCGCAGGCGTGCTTTCACTGCAGTGCACGCATCTTGTTCTATTGGCTTGCATTTTCGCTCGCCAGTAAGGATACCCCTACGTTGGGCGGGTAAAAGTCGTGTTGGTTGTACGTAGGTAAGTACGCGGGGCGATTTCGAAATTGAACTTCATGAACATCCAGTATAGTGTCAAGGTGACCCTGAACGGGACTAGCAAGAAGGAGTTTTATTAGTAGTTATTTATGGATCGTTATATGGCTCAAACCCAACAATGCACTAAGAATTACTTATTTTATGGTAGGTGCGGTTGGGATCCGCATTTTATTATACCTAATAGTATTATTAGGAGGAATATCTTGCGACAAAGTTCACTGTCAAGCGTGTCGAGTCAAGGATAGATCGACTAAAAAGTACTGTATTGACGTGTCCGAATATATATTGTTGGCTATAATTTTCAGTTTATTAGGGTTCGCTGGGGGATAATCGTGGCCTTAGCCATTTGTTTTATAAGGGGCAAAACGCAGGAGAGAATGGAGAGGCAAAATCATGCAGAGATAGTCAATGAGAGGAATTCGGTTAGAAAGTAGATGCCAAGCAGAGATTGCACCGATACTTGATAGATGCAGATGCTGCAATGATTGGGAGGAGCCATTATTAGGACTGAGTGAAATTGTGAAGAACAGAGGTTGAGAGAGAGTAGTACTGAAAATAGATGGAGTTAAACCTTATTAGGCAGGTCGATTTCTTTGATTAATGGAGTAGTAAGAGATTTACAACGTATCTTATTTTGACTCATAAGTAGAGTTCTACTTGGCAACGATGTAATATAGAAGGGCCTGGCATGGAGTTAAAGTTGAGTGACTGCATTGGGAGAGAATGGTATCAAATGTGTGTTATTCCAATTTATTATGATTTAGGTACAGAGTTATATAGTCAGGTTCAATTCACGATTAGTTGTGGGTTTAGTGTAGAGCGGCACTCTATATTGATAGTCTATAGGTTCTAGGTGGTAGTAAATGGAGTGGAAAAGCTGAGATATGAAGACGTATTAAAAAGATTAATGATGCGGAATAGATATTTGATCGCGTCACAGTTCAATGCCAATAGGTAAGAAGGACGCATTGCGAGAGTGAGCTGCTGGGAGGGGAGGGATTTTTGAGGAAAGATTGTGCTCATAGTATAATCCATTAAAATGGTGGAATTGTGTTGTTGATACGTAGTCACTTGTGTGATGGCTCGTTGGTGCAACTATTGCGGGTTGTTCGGAGATGGCCGATGATGGTACTGGTTTATCGGTCAAATGTGAACGATGGTGCGGTCGACTGTGCCTTTCTGTTTAGTATTGCTAAGTGCTTGTGGCTGAGAGCGTCTATTTGGTGACTTGTGGTGGTGTGAGCAGCTTATCTCCTGTAATGTGTAAATTACAATTCATCTTATGATGGCCCTTCTTCTTTGCTTTCTTGTAGGCATTGTATAGTTTCAAAGTCAAAGAGATGGCGTCAATGGTCTGAGTCGTACTCGATCGCTTATAGATCTCCCATATTCACGCTTGCACCTCTTACCCCTTGATTCAAATGCTCATATCGTAATTACGTCGCGCTTGATTGTCACACGGACTATGAGAGGTTTATTAATAGCGTGATCGATTCTTTGCATTAATTGAAAATTGATAAGCCTGAGTTCTCTTCTTGTACTCCTCCTTTGGTGATCATTCTTTGTTTTTGTTTTTGGCACTTGTCAATTCCACCTTCAATTAATGAATGGGTGAGTTCCTTTTCATTTCTAGACTACTGAAATTGAAAGAAATTGTTTAATTTTGTTTCCTTTATGCACTTGTCGATTTGGGCGATCTACTAATTAAGGACATGTGACTAAATTTGTAGTGGTTTTGTGATATTGTCGATTTGTCTCGCTTAATTATGGTCAAACACATATAGAAAGGTGATGGGCGTCACGGTTAGAGAACGTCTGCTGTATAGTAAGGTATGTCCGGGACAGAAGATCTTTTTTAGTTGTGTGATAGAATTCAGGCTGTGAAGATTTGTGTTTTCTGAGCAAAAGCTATGGGAATCGTGGGTTAATTGGGATTTGGATTTTTGTTGTGCTGATGTGCCGGGTGTGTGGTTTGAGAGGTTACAAGGGACAGATGAAAACACAAAGAGTGGGAAGGAAGTAACAAAAAGAATGAAATGAGAGTATAGTTTAGGGAGAGGAAGAATGATGTGGCAGGAGAAGTGATGAATAGTAGGAGTGGAAATTAGATAGTGAATTAAGTGGGGGGGAGAAAATAATATTAAAGAGAAATGTAGGAAATGAGGGTGGAAAGCTTTCGAGAGGAGTGCGGAAATAGAGTGGAGAGGATATTGATTTTTAGCATAAAAAGACCTGCCACCGGGGGGTGATCTGGACACATGGCACGATTAATGTGTGTACCGGTGATAAAAGTACTGGGTGAACTAGGGTCGCTGGATATTAGGACGAAGTGCAGTGGTCAATCAAACAAGTCACCATTTAATGGGTAGTTGACAATTTTGGTAAAATCTGGGCAGGTATCTGTCTGGCAGAAAGGTGGTCTTTTTTATGACATATGATGGACAAGTAGTTGTGTGTCGGTAGGATATGATATATTATTAGTTTGTCGGGCGCCTAGAAATTAAGTACTGAATTTGTTTGTTGTAAGTATAGGGTTAGCTTAATTGCATATAAACAGAAGCCGCAATTTTTTGTAGAGAGACAAGAGTCAATTGTAAGGGGGAGAGAAGGTGGTGTTACTACTGGTGGTAGGGCTGTTACTTATCTGCTTTGATGGGGTGTTATGTGAATAGAAAAAGAAGGTTTAGAAATGCTTTCTGCAGATTATCGCCGAGGTTGTGCGATGATTTAGACTACATATTTCCCTGAGGGTTGTGCGGCCTGCCGACCAGTCTCGCATTATGACCCCTGAGGATGGTAGAAAATAGTTAAAGTGTGGCCTGAATGAGTGAGGTGGAAAGACAGTGATTCGCATGTTAGGCTTTTTCTCAATAGTTTTAACCCTAATTCAATAATTACCTTTTAACCTGAATTTCATTCTCTGTTCGTTGCTCATCCTCCTGCATTCCGGGTTCGAGTCAGTATGATGACCAGTACGTGAGACCATGGTACTATTGTTGGGCAAGTTTCTTCGAAAAGGATTGGTTCTGAAAGTGCTCATTTTTCTAGATTATATCTGGAGGTTCCAGTGCTCGTCTTATCCAAGAATATTTCTTTCACAAGCAACGTTAAGGGTGATGCAGGGATGAAGACACTGTGAGCTGGTCGTCATGTGTTCGGGCCCTGAAAGTGACATGATGCTGGACACGTATGGGTCGTAGGGGTTGTGCGCTTGACAGGTGTTCTTGACGCCAGGTGAGTGTTCGAGCGAGATAGGCGAGCGCGTGCAAAAGTAAATTCTATGGATCTCTTTGACCCCCAAAGTTTATGATGCTATGTGTCATTTGATTTGAGTCGATGGTGGAACTCGACATTGTAACTATTAGTTTCGAGAGTGTTTTTCCGTGAAAATGTGCCAGGAAAGTCTCTTTTGTGGTGATTGAGATATGTGTTCGAGCCGTTTAAAGACCACATGGGTGGTCAAAATTAAACTCCGGGGCTTGTTTTTCTCTTCAAGAAAAAGGATTCTCCGACTCCTGTTAAGTGGTGATGTAGGGATAATATTATTTCGCCAAGGTATGTAGCTCAAACAATGAGTGTTGTGCGGTCTCGAGTGTCGGGTTCTGCTTTGGGTGGTTGAGGCGAGGGACGAGCCTCGAAAGAAAGGCATTTTATTGGGACATAGTTGTGCGCCCGAAAAGTTGTTTGCACGAATGTGAGGTTTATGAGTGAGCCATTGAAGTTTATTTGCGTCTCGAAAAACGAGGAGTTAGGTGTGAGTATCGACCTGGGTGAATGTTTCCCAGTATGTGGTTCATCCCAATCTTAAGGGGTGATTGGAGGGTGACAGCTGTGTGTGCCAAGTGTAGTGGTGGTGGCCGAAGATACCGGATTAGCAGGTTCTCCTAGGAGGTTTGACAATGTTTTGGTCGGGTGTTCGTCATGTTTGTTGTCGGAGCTCAAAAAATAATGGAGTTTGTTTTGGACGACAAATTTGGCGTAAGTTCATACATATGACTCAGATGAACCCATGATTGAAATTTGTGAGAATTTTTCGGAAATGTAGACTCTGGAGACCAGGAAGTTTTCGTTGATGATTGATAATCTCAGCCTTGTTTTTAACGTCCAGGAAGATAGTCAGTCGTTTTTGGTGACAAGCTGAAGGTCAGTTTTGCTCTGAATTGTCTCTCATACCTTAATGGGTGACGGGGGAGTGAAGTCACTCTCAAGGTTCTGACCCTAAATATTGAGATTGTAGTGCCTCACAGGCACGTGGTTCAATGGTTTGTTTATTGGGTTTCGCGTTGGAACTCCAATGTTCTCCATATGGAACTCTTTGGGAGCGCCTCAAGTTGTTCTTGGGGTTCATTAATATCGGATCATTTATTGATCCCATGGAAAAGTTTTCGGTAGTTTGACTATTGTGATCGAAAATGTGGGTTTGGAAGACTCTCGTCTTTGTTGCTGTGAACGTAATAAGGCAATATTTTTGTCGCTCAAGGATAATGATGTTTCATTCGGGTGATTTGACCCAGTTTTTGGCGACTATAACTTTCTCCCACGTGGCGGCGGTGGAGGGGGGTTTGTCTTATAGGGTAGATAGGGGGAAGTGCCTTCATCGCTAAGTTTTGGGCCCAAAGTACTAGTTCGAGCCGGAAGTGTGAGCTCGTTTGTGGGTTTTGCGTGCTGAAAAACGTGGAGAAGATAGGAGGTGGGAAGAGAGGATCGGAGAGAGAGATCAAAATTTTTCTATAGCGCTTGTGTATATATAGTTATGCAGGGGTTGCGTGGGGGTAGATGAGTGCTAGGTTGCTGGTGAAGAATAGAGGAGTAGTTGGGTATGGTGGTGTGGTGAGGGGTGTCATAGCCATTAGTTTCGTTGTTATAGATATATGATTGAGAATAAAGTGTGGTGGTCGAATATTTCCTGTGGGATTGCACTCTGAGTGGTAGACTGTGCCGAGAAATTGCTCTTTGAATAGGAGAGGAGCATAATTCTTGGGCGAAAAACTGCTTGCAAGTCTATCCGGAGATCGTAGTGTTTTTTGTGTTAGCCGAAAACGTTGGATTTATAACATCATGGAAATCAATGTAGGTTTGTAAGAAAATTTTGTAAATATTAGCCGAAATTTCGTTACCGGATGGGTTTCCCAAACCATATAGATATTACGTATTTCCATAATCAGATTTAAGTGTGGTATGCAAAACTTGGGGCAAAAAACGAGAGATGTTGTAGGGTTTTGTTTGGTGTCGCAGCTCGAAGTCAGACGATTTGAGGAAAGTAACGACATATAGTCGAAACGACCGAGTGTGGGCTGGGAGAGCAAGACACTGTTCAGTATTTGGGTCTTGAAACTTCTTGGAATAGCTTCATAATGACCCATCACCTCAAGGCGTATGGGATTAGAATCTAGGAGTAATTGAATGTTCAAGATCCACAAGATTTAGGTTGTTTTTTGGCCGGGTGAAAAAATGAAGGACTATAGATCCAAGTGTTTTCGGCAAAAGACGCCGAGTGTCGATTGGTGACTACAACTCGTTTTGCCTAGTAATTCTCCTACTAATTTTGTGTTGCCTGGAGGATGTTGTGGAACGGGGATACTCAGAATGTTCTGTCAGCATTTCACGGGCCATGGAGAACTATGATACTATTTCAATAAATTTGTTGATCCGAAATACTAGCATTACTACGAGCATGTTCGGACGTTGACGTTTTTTCGTTTTTTTTAAAGAAATCAAAAGTCCCCCGTAAGGACTCATTTGGCCCCCAAATCCTCCTCGGACCCATCATGTTATCATATGAACTCATGGTAAAATTTTCAGCAATTTTTTCAAAAATTTTCCGAAGACCTCATTTCGGTGATGAATAATCCACTTTTTTCGGCTAAAAAATGACATATCGGCGACCCAGTTCGAATTTGTCCGGAATTTCTGTCACGCCTTCATGGCTATGAGAAAAGACTATTCCAACAGTTTTGTACCCTAGAACTAAGCATACTGCCTCCTACGAACGTTTCGACGTTTTCTCGTTTTTTCTTTCACGGACTCAAAAGTCCCCCGTATGGACTCATTTGGCCCCCAAATCTTTATCGGACCCATCATGTTATCATATGAACTAATGGTAAAAATTTCGACAATTTTTCCGAAAATTGTCCAGAGACCTCATTTCAGTGATGTATAATCCATGTTTTTCGGCCAAGAAATGACATTTCGGCGACCCGGATCTAATTTGTCCGAAATTTCTGTCACTCCTTCATGGACATGAGAAATGACTATTCCAATAGTTTTGTACCCAAATACTAAGCATACTGCCTCCTACGAGCGTTTTGACGTTTTCTCTTTTGTTCATTAACGGATTCAAAAGTCCCTCGTATGGACTAATTTTGCTCCCAAATTCTCCTCGGACCCATCATGTCATCACATGAACACATGGTAAAAATTTAGGCAATTTTTCCAAAAAAAAAGTCCGGAGACCTCATTTCGGTGATGATAATCCACGTTTTTTGGCCAAGAAATGACATATCAGCGACTCGACTCGAATTTGTCTTGAATTTGTATCACGCCTTCATAGCCATGACAAATGACTATTCTCACAGTTTTGTACCCAAATACTAAGCATACTGCCTACTACGAGCGTTTTCTCGTTTTTTCTTTTAACGGACTCAAAAGTCCCCGTATGAACTCATTTGGCCCCCAAATCTTCCTCGGACCCATCATGTTATGATATGAACTCATGGTAAAAATTTCAACAATTTTTCCGAAAATTGTCTGGAGACCTCATTTCGGTGATGTATAATCCAYGTTTTTCGACCAAGAAATGACATCTCGGCGACTCGGCTCGAATTTGTACGAAATTTCTATCACGCATTCACGGCCTTGAGAAATGACTATTCCAACAGTTTTGTACCCAAATACTAAGCGTACTGCCTCCTACGAGCGTTTCGACGTTTTCTCGTTTTTTCTATAACGGACCCAAAAGTCCCACGAATGGACTCATTTGGCTGCCAAATCTTCCTCGAACCCATCATATTCTGATATGAACTCATGGTAAAAAATTTAGCAATTTTTTCGAAATTTGTCCGGAGACCTCATTTCGGTGATGTATAATACACGTTTTTTGGCCAAGAAATGATATCTCGGCGACTCGGCTCGAATTTGTATGGAATTTTTGTCATGCATTGACGGCCATGAGAAATGACTCTTCCAACAGTTTTGTACCCAAATACTAAGCGTATTGTCTCCTACGAGCGTTTCGACGTTTTCTCGTTTTTTCTTTACTGGACTCAAAAGTCCCCCGTATGGACTCATTTGGCCATGAAATCTTCCTTGGACCCATCATGTTATCATATGAACCCATGGTAAAAATTTCGCCAATTTTTCTGAAAATTGTCAGGAGACCTCATTTCGGTGATGTATAATCTAACGTTCTTTTGCCAAGAAATGACATCTCGGCGACTTGATTGGCTCGAATTTTTCCTGATCGGAATTTCTGTCACGCCTTCACGGCCATGAGAAATGACTATTCCTACAATTTTGTACCCAAATACTAAGTATACTGCCTCCTACGAGCGTTTCGACATTTTCTCGTTTTTTCTTTAACGGACTCAAAAGTCCCCCGTATGGACTCATTTAACCCAAATCTTCCTCGGACCCATCATGTTATCATATGAAACATTTGTAGGAGGAACAATACTCGTCGTTTGTTGTTGAAACTTTGTGAGGAGCGATTTTTCATCACCCTTAAGGTGTGGGAGAAGTTATGGGCAAAACCAAATTGGTCTCCTACTAGCGTGGTTCGATTGGACGTTGGTCCTTGGTGTTTTTTTTGAACGGACTCAAAAGTCTTGTAATGGGACTCATTGTGGTTGTGCGGCCGCAAAGTCGTCTTGCGAACCGCATCATGTTTTGATATGAATCATAATAAAAATTAGTTATGGGGGGGGTTTCGGAGTTGCGCCTGAACCTTATTTCGGGTGAGGGAGGTACACGGTGTTCGGGCAAGGAATGGACATCGATGGGGAGGGGCGCTGAGAATTTGGTATGCAATTTGTTCGGTCACACCTTCACGCCATTGGAGAAATGCGTTCAAGCAGGTCACCCAATGTAAGCTGGAAGCGACTGCCGGGGTCCTACACGAGCGTCGAGCGTGGTGTTCTGACGGTCGTTTTTTCTGTGTAGAACGGGGGACATCTAAGAGTCCGGGCGCGTAGTGGAGTCATTTGGCCCCAAATCTTGCTCGGGGTGGGAGCCCATCATGTGGTATTCGGATATGGAACCTCATGGGGTAGAATGGTGAAGGTTGGGAAGTTTTTGCGAAAATTAGCTGGAGCCTCATTTCGGTGATGTATAGGGATACAGGGGAGTTTCGGCTGGGAAGGAAGTTGACATTTGGGTGATTCCGGCGGTCGGGCTGGAAGTGTAGCGGGAATTTGTCGGTGTGCACAGCATTCACGGGGTCATGGGAGAAAGGTGCGACTGCTTCGCAAGGGGATGAGTTGACGGAGGTTTTTGCCGCCAAGGATAGGCTAAGGTGTATTGGCCGGTGGGGGGTGTCTACGGAGCGTGGTTCGGACGTTTTTCGTCTGTGTTGGTGTTTGTTTGTAACGGGACTGCGGAAGGAAGTCCCCATATGAGCTCATTTGGGGGCCCAAGATCTGTGCCGTCGGACTCCATCGATTTTAGCATTTGAGAGGAGTTAGTGATGAAAAAATTGCATACAATTTATTTTGAAAATTAGCTCCAGCGATCTTCGGTGTCGGGTGGTGGGGAGGGTATTAAGCGTTTGTTTTTCGCCAAGATAATACATCTCGGCTGACCTGTTATGATTTTCTGATCGGATAGATTTCTGGTTGCACGGGGCCTTCAGGGCAGTGAGAAATGATATTCCAACAATTTTGTCCCAGATACTAAGCCATATGCCCTCCTACGAGCGGTTCGACGTTTCCGGTCGTTTTTTTTTAACGGACTTCAAAAGTCCCCGTATGGACTCATTTGTCGCTTCGGGCGTCAATCTCCTCGATTCATGCATGTTAGTGATAGATGAACCATTGGTGAAAATTGGCAAATTTTTCCGAAATTGTACGGGAGCCAGGTCAGGTTCGGTAGGTGGTAGATAAGCCACGGCTTGTCGGTCGAAGAAAATGATCCTGCGGCGACCGGCTCGAAGTTGGTCTTCCGGCATTTCAGGCCACGCCTTACATACATGGGGATATTAAGATGGTAGCTAATTCAGCACGAATTTTGTTCCCGCAAAAGGCTAAGCATTATCTGCCGTCTAGCGGCGTGGCCGACGTTTCCTCGTTGTTTCTTTAAACGGACCAAAGAAGTCCCAAGATGGAGCTCATTGGGCCCCCAAGATGCGTTTCGTGGTATCAATATTATCTGATAGTGAACCCATGGTTAAAATGCGAACATGGGTTTCCAAGAAATGTGTGTTTCGGCAAACTCGTTCAGTGGGCTATGAGGCGTCGGATCATCGGTTTTGTGGTGGCCGCGAAAAGTGACAGTTCGGTCACGCTGGGCCTCGAATTTTTCGTATTTTCTGTCACACTGGTAATGGTCAATTGAGAAAAGATGTTCTATAAAGGTTTTAGAGCGCCAAATACAGAAGCGGGAGTCTCGAGGGTGAGCTAATGTCAACTTTGGGGAGACTTTGCTGGTACTAACTTACTCACGATTTCAACAATTGTCATTCAGCCAAAACCAAACTTATTTGAGCCGACGGGGATTCGGTTCAGTTAAAGGCGGGCTCCTCGAGTCTACCGATTTTCAATCTGAATTCGACGACCATCTCAACCACAAACCATTTTAGCCTACAATCGACGGGCGCATGCCAGACCACAAAGCCATTTGTAGATCAGAAAGAAAACTAAAAGTAATAGATATTAATGAGGTCAAAAGAAATACAAAGTATAAAAAACAAGTTAATAAGATAGAATGAAAGGGTTAATAAAAGTTTAGGGAAGAGGACCTCGTTGTTGGTAAGGTGTTGTCTGTGTTTGCGGTGGGGTAGTTGTTGTGGGTGCGTTTGGGGTGTTGTGTTTGTTGGTGTGTTGGATGTGGTTTGGGTGGGTTCTTGAGGGTTGGTGTTTGTGGTGGGGGGGGTTGGTGGGTGGGGTGTTGGTTGGGTGGGTGGTGTGTGTGGTGTGTAGTGGCGTGGGTGTGGTGGTCGGGAGTGAACTAACGTGCTGTTTAGGTTTCAGGTCTTTGGCGGGGTGTGGGAGGATTGGGCGAGGGCGCGCGCGAGTTTGGTGTGTGTGGGTTGTTGTGGTTTAGTTGGTGGTGTGTTGGATTGTGTGGTGGGTTGGGGCGTTTGTGGGTGTAGTTTTTGGGTGGTGGTGCGGAGGCTTGTAGAGTGTGTTGTGCCGTGGTGGGTTGGGTAAGTGGGCGGTTGGTTGTGTGTGATCCTCAGATGCACAGTAGTGTATGTTAAGGAGAAAAGATTGGGTGGTTTAAGAATGGGTGGATGGGTGGACAGGCGATGGAACGGCGGTAGTATTGGTGTTAGAGTAAAAGCCGACGATGGTGGTGGTGAGAGGCGAGAAGATTGCATATGGGTCGGGTCGGTGGGTAATGGAGAGGAGGAACGTCTGTGGATGAAAGGGTGATGGTGGCAGTGAAGGGAGATGATGAAAAGAGATGTGGTAAGTAGATTGGGAGGAGAGAAAGAAATGGGTGTTGAAATTGTTGAGTCAATGGGGATGAGGGAAGGAGAAGGATGGGAAGATGGAGGAAGGATGTAGAAGGAAATCTTCAGGTTTGGATTTGCTCGGTATTGGAGTAGTGATCGTGAAGCAGAAATTGTGTCGGTGCTCCTAGCTAGATGCTGCTTGTCGAGGAGAAGAATAAGATGGACGAGAGGTGCTCACGTGCGGTACTGGTCGCGAGACAGTAGTGGTGGTGGACCCGGTCGATTAGTCGTCGATGCACTGAGAACACTGTAGAACTAATGCTCTTGCCCCAGTAGAGCATGGGAGAGTGCATTGGCCTGTGAGGATTACAATATAATAAACAGAGCATGTGTTATTTGCAGTTTTGTTTTTTCGCTGTTTTAGTTTGTTGATAAGAATAAGGGAATAATTATGAATTTATTAGTAAAGGTTGGAGACTTTTTTTGGGGGAGCGAAATTATGTTGTTAGGCGTCTTTGGATGGTGTGTTGCTTGCGAGGATTCGCTTGTTGGTGAAGGAGGAGGTAGAATAGGTATGAATGAAATGATGGGATGGAGGAGCTACATGTTGATTGCTCTTGTAGGAGTTTGTTGTTGTATTGGTTAGAGTTGTTTGTAGGTTATATGATTTTATAGTAGTTGGTTAGTAAAAAATTGGAGTGTTATCGTTTGAATGATTTTTAATGTTTTGGTAGTTAGGATAGAGAATGTAATGGTTAATAGTAAGAATAATGTGACGCGGATGGAGGGAAAGTTTTGGTTGATAGCAAATTAATCTTGGGAATTGTCCGTTTATTTGTGTACAAGTAATCGAAAACGAGAAGTAGTGTCTGTCTGATTAAGGATAAAGGATATGAGTGATAGTTCATGCATTGATCAATCTCCTTATGGGAAGAAAGTGTATATCGATATTGGCAATAAATTTGTAAAGAAGATTTTTATCAATTATTGGTCTCGGATGAATTTGGAGATGATGAAATTCTACAACTGAAATGTTAATAGCAGTCATTAAGTTTGGATGTAGGAAAAAGTTGCAATTGAGAATCTGGAAGCGTGTCGGACTTGAAGTTGACATCTGAACAAGTAGGGCGTTTATTTTAGTGTTTATTGTATTAGTGAAGATTATGATAGGTTTTGCAATGATTGGACCAATGACTGATGTGAAACATCAGACACATGCCAATTGATGTGTGGAAGCTCACTACAAACATTCTAATAATATGTAATGATGGTATGTTTGGGGTTCTATCATTCGACTTATGAGTTGCGAACAAATCAATCAATCTACTTGCGGAGCTAGTACAATCGTCCTCCGAGTGTTTTCAGCTCGGGACAAAGAGCAGTGGTCAGGTGGAAGCAGCCCCTCGTTTTACAGCACGGCTTGATATTAGAAGCGTAATTATATTGTATAGGGCGAGTTAAAGAGATTAGGTTAGAGAAATGAGTATGGAGTAAGAACGAGACGGGAATATTAATATATGTTATATTAATCGTACGTAAAGAAGGCAGAAGATTATAAAGGGTGCAGCCAGTGGACATGGTAATCTGAGTCATCTATTCTGGATGAAAAAAAACCACGGGTGATACAGCCAATTTGCCGAGGGACTCGGCTGGTAGCTCAATAAGTGTGATGTTTGTGATGTCCTACAGGACATCACACGCGATTATTTGCGGCCTGCATAGGCCAGGTTGTGCCGGTTGGGTTGGTGGGTTGTGGGCGTATTTTGTTGTTGTAGTACTGAAAATTGTGGTTTTTTCTGGTTGTGTGGTGGATCGTGGCAGCTATTGTGTGATATGATGTGTTTGCGCAACCGAATAATGATACACATATTATATTTTTATATGACTTATAATTATGGAAGTGGTACTAGATGGTTGTTTATTTCTTAGATAAAGTAGTAACAGGGATTCTATTTGGATCATGCATCACGCTATAATGGTATAATATAATTGGGGTGTTGATTTGAACAGTAAATTATGTTTTTGGCTGAAGCTGGTAACATATTACAGATGAATCGTTCTGAAAAATAAATAAAAATGGGTGTCAGTGTGAAGGTGATAATTGCCTGGCCATCTTGGGGAATGATTTGCGACGCGAGTGTTCTGTGAGTCGCCTGGGGTGGTCTCGTCCTGAACGAGGCAGCTCGTTCGGCCAAGGCATGGAGTACCTATGGATCTTATTTCTAGATAGACAGAGCCTGTGATCGTCGGCGACAGTTTGGTCATTTGTCATTGCTTACGGTGGGAATGGTAGAGCGCGGTAGTAAATGTATACTTATATATTCCGCTTCCGTTCGCCTTGTTCAGTACTGGTTTTATTTGGATTGTGTGTGGGGTGGTTTGTGCAGGGTGGGGGCGATGCATAGTACGGTTGATTCGAGTATCTGGACCTAAATGGAGTGCCTTATTGTTGGTCTTCATGCAGGACTGCCGTATTAAGTGTTGGTGGTGTGATCGGTGGGGTCAGTGGGCTGGTTACGAACGACTACTTTTCTGGCATTTTTTTTCTGGCCTGATTGAGTTCTAGTATATTGCTAAATGGTAGAGCTGTTGTCGATGTGGCAGTATGATGTTGATTGAGGTTATGCCATTTCGCGTTATCTTAGTGGGACTTATGATGTTCAGCAGTGTTTTGACGTTACTTGCGAGCGTGTGGTATAGTATTAGGCTACAGTGTCCGCGTGGAGATGCAGAGCATGTAGTGTGGTTGAAGGAGCGATAGCCGTGCTTCAATCGTTCGATGTGGTGCAATGAGGTGCAGTGACAAGCGGAATCCATTCGTGCAGTCTACGTTCGTGATTGGCTGGGCCGGATGAGGTGGTAGGATGATGAAAAGATATAAGCAAATGTACATTAGTTGTTTTCAAATTAATGTACAAACTCCCTAGGCGATAATGTTAAGGTACCCTGAAGAGAGTTTATCGAACTGTTTCGCGCATAATATATATACAGTGTCTGTTTCAAATTATTAAGTCGCAGTGTCGTCTTGAAGTGGGAATTATATAACTGTGATTTTTGTAAATAGTACGGAGTACAGTAGCTTGTAGTAGGTCTAGTAATGATAGGTCAATCCGAATAAAAACACGTAGCAGTAGACTACATTAGTCGGAGTCTGTGCTAGTTTCGGATAGAAAGCAATAAGCAGCTGAAGATACAAAAGTGACATCCTTTGGAATTTTCGAACAGGTGTATGGGCAAGTGACCTTAAGAACACACTTAAGCAGGTGGCGCTGTGCGAAGAGGATACTAGGGACAGAGCAACTCGTGTAGGAGTGACGGATTGCCATGGGCATTGTGTCGAGTCTGCTAGAGGCTACTTAAGTGCACAGGTGCTTTCGATCAGCACGCGTGCATCTCTCGTATTGCAGCATTGGGTTGGGGTTGACAAGCCTGGTGTTGCTCGGGTTGCTTGTTGTTCTTCTTTGCAAGTGATAGTGATTGTTTGGTTCATCGCTGGTCTCATATGTGCTAGGTAATAAATGCCGAATTCGGAGTGGACTTGAGAGACTAGTGTGAGCTAGTAACGGGACCGACTTAAAGTATCGGCGGAATTGGGTCTGTAAATTTGTTGTGTAACAGCTGGTCCTTATTGGTGGACATGGTTGGCTGTCGAGAAACATTGAGCGCTTTCTATATCTGATGTGATGCTTGCACATGAGTCCGTGTGCCACGCGGGAGGAAAATTTCTCGTTTACCTTGTGTGTGCGTTGTGCTGACGACGATCGCTTGCTCTATCTGTGGAGTTGGATGTTGTTTGTCCTATCAATAGTGCAACTAGTGTGCAATTGCCGCGGCGGTGTTCGTGTGAGCTCGTGTATGCTGTCTGCATGTTGTGGATAGTTTCATGGTTCGGCGACGCTTGGAAATCGTACGTTGTGGACTTTGTCTCGGTGATGTTATCATCTATGTGGAGAGCTAGGAACGGAATTGTATTTTAGAAATTCGTGTCTCGCCTTGATGTATGGTGTGGTGGAGTGGGGTGTAGGTGGAAATGATGGAGACTGGATGAATGGGCAGATAATCAACATGGTTTGATTGGTAGGGTAATTTTTCGGGTGGATCAGGGGGTTCGAAGGGTTGCTTGCATCAAGTGCGATGGTGATTTTCGCGGATAGAGGAGGTCATGTTTCTCAGCAATGTTTTACTGTCTCTAGGCCAGTCGGGTCATAACCATGACTGTCTATGCCTGTGATATGTGCTCATCTGAAAGAATTTATTCATCGGAAGGTAATAGATTAGTGCGTTATGATGATGTTACTTACATAGTAGATGTTAGCATTTTAATTGAGATTCTTGTAACGTTGGTGGGTTTTTGTTTTTTTTTTGTCTGGTTGTTCGAGTTGTACTGAGGAACTGCCTGATTTGGAGTGATGATTGGATTGTATTGATGGGGTTTGGTGTAGGGAGTTGGGGTATAGGTGAGATGACGTGGAGAGCAAAGTATCTCGGATTGTATTGTTGCGGAATTGCGTACTACCGTGGTGGCTATGTGCTTGGTGTTCAGTGTAAAAGGTGAGCTCAAGAAATAGATGAGTGGTGATGAAGAGTTGTAATGTTGGAGGCCAAGCGAACTGTTGAGTAATTATCCACTAATGGAGTATTGAATTCTTAGCTAAAAATTATGCGATTTGGGATTGGCTTGGTAGATATTGTGTCACATCAATAGGGGTTCTGTGACAAAATTGTATAGGTGGTGGTTAGTCATAATTAAGGAGATATATGGATGTAAGTGGATTAGCTTTTTATAGTGTCGATGAGGATATACACATATGAAAGCCCCTTAATTGCAATAGTAAAACAGTGTTATTACTTTGGTGGAAGCAAAATCAAGATTATAGTAATAGTCTATTAAGATTGTTGTAGGTTCAACTTGAGTCTTTAAGAATTCTATTGCTTATAGTAAAAAAAGAGTTGCAAACTGAGTTGAAGAATTTCAGCTTGAACTTCAGAAATAGACAGGAAAAACGAAAAAGTAATTAACGAAATGTTTCAGGATCAAATCAGATCGAGAAAATTCAAATCGTACGCAGTACAAAATCAGAAAAGTTGAGTTCAAATCTAGATAACTAGTTTGCTGTAGTCTACAATGAGGTCGAGCAACGATTCAGGATTCGGGCGCAAAAGAAGCCAAGTATGTTGGAGCCTCTCAGTGTGTGTGGGGCCAGGGTGGGCTTTCGGGCGCGATTGTGGGGCCATTTGGTGTGTTCAGGATATAAAAATCACTGGGCGCGCGGGGAGGTTCGAGAGTTGGCTGCACCGTGGTAGGTGCTAGTGGAACAGCGGCAAAATGGACACAGAAGAACAGAAAAAATGCAGCAGAAGTGGCAGGCAGGCTATAGGGTATGCAAGAATGTTAAATTGCACTTCGAGAGATGACTGAAGAGGGCAACTCCAGACGATAGCTGACAAAGTGCATAACATCGGCAGAAAGCATAAAATTTTCTATAGATGATTGGAATACTAGTTGACGGAGTGACAAAAGAGAAGGATCGATGATATACACAGGTAGCATGGCATAGCATAGAACATATATGTTCCATAACACTAGTACTAGAACTAACAGAGTTGCTTGAAATAACAAGAGAGAAGGCAAGGCTATGCGAGAAGAACAAAGTTTAAGCAATGAGTACTAATGAGTAATCAGATTCATCGTCTGTAGCAGGCTAGGCAAGCATATACTACTGAGATTGATCTAGATAGTAAACCGATCCATCGTTCTAACGATCACAGCTTCACGGATCAGAGTTGTCGCCACCTGTTGTGTTTCGGGAAGCACGATGTCGTCCAATTAGAATATTTATCGAATGATGATGGGAAGACAGGAAGACGATGTGTGTGAACTGCCCACCTTCTCCAGTCACGCTGAGATTCTGTATGGAAGCGCGGCTTGCACGAATTGCAGTCGGTAGCAAGAAGGGGCTTTTCGGTCAGTTGGCGTCAGCGTATGTACTATGTGCAGGGTATTGGCAGGGCAGTGCTCTTCGTTTCTTGGTTCCTAGTTTCGGTTGGCTACATTAGCGTCGAGAGTGGACGAGTTATCTTGGGGGCTGTGGCAGCACGACGGCATGACGTGCAGTAGAAATGTTAACAGGTTGTAGTGGAAATGCAAGGAGAGCTGCAAACAGTTGATTATAAAGATCAGGGGAAGTACAAGAGAAGATTGCAAGTGACACATATTGATTATGGAACTACTGTTGGATGATGAGACATTGGAAACGTCTCAAAGAGTAGTGTGGTTTATAGAGACTCTTGCATTCCAAATCAAGGGCCATAATTAGAATCGTGGTAGGACTGTCGTGCTGCAATGGAGGAGCGATTAAGCAAGCTTGAACGTAGAGATCCAGAAGTACTTAAGTTCATAATGGCGTTTAGTAGGCGTGATGGTGTGGGTGTTGCAATGAGACATATGATCGAGAGGCAAGAACCATAGTCCAGTCTTGAGCTGGAGCAAAGTTCCTAATTGCGACTCGTCATAATGGACGATGAAACGATTGTAATGGGATTAATTTGCTGAAGGGATGTCTTTCCGTACATATTTGTTGTGAGGATCTCTCAAATAATTGTTAATGTAAAATTACAAGTTGAGTAATATGTTCAACTAAGTATAGGGGGGAAAGTCGAATAAGATACAAATAGAGTTGAGGATCGAGACGAAAAGTAATATAGGGCGTCATAAGTCAATGAACTATATATTGTGCACGCTGTTCGTCGTATTAGATTATGCTATTGGTTCATTGGGTTAGCGTATTACCTAGTGAGAGATCATACACGGACTTGGTGACGATCTCTTGTTTGCGTGCACCAAAGTTTGATTTAAGGGTGTAATTGAGTGTGGCTCATAAACAACTAGGCAGACTAGAGACACTGTTGTTAAGTCAAAAGCGATATAGCGACTTTTGCCTCCATTGAAGCAGATTGCAAATAGGCGAAAAGACAGACAGAAGTGCTAGGAAGGGGAGAGCTGATTACATTTAAAGATATAACAATTCAAAAGACCCAGAGTCAAACTGTCAATGATAGGTTGCTTTAAAATAATGCAAATGATTAACCAAATTGAATAATTCAGGATCAGTCAGACCAGAATTAAGGCAAAAAGAAACAAATCAGATGCTCAAACGTGTCAATATATTGATGATGGGACCCTGCCGGGAGGCGGTTCCTGTCTCGGCAACATACAGAAATAATCATAGGTGCCGACATAATCAACAAATAATGCAGAAATTTGTTAAGTACGATTGTTGGTGAGATACTAGACAAATCAGAAAGATAGAACAAAAGGAAAAGAAAGTAAAGCAGGTAACAGCAAATTGCCTACTTTTTATACAGCAAGCGCAATAAAATGTGATCATTGATTCGCAAAAAAAGGTCTCATGGCCTGGTTTCAGAACATCAAGGGAACATTGTGTTTGGATTAAAGAAAGGGGGAAGGCAAAATAGAATGCTCAGTGCAAATCGTGACATTTATTCTAGTGATCAAGACGAGTGTAGACGTGGACAGGAAATTTGTTGGCCAGTCTGGGTTAACATGATGTTAATTTCATGCAATGTGTCTCCAAAGAAACTACCTGAAAGATTTGGCAGTATTTTCACAGAATTTAAACGATAAAGATTGATTCGAACAGATTACAGTATCGCCATAAACCAATTAATAAACAGAAAGAGATGATGTTCGTGAAGAGCAAATATCTATTTTAAAGCTACCCGATATGCAAAGAACAAAGAACTCAGAATCAAAAAAGGAAGGATAATTCAAGAAGTTCGATCCATGACAAGATTAAGACCATGCAAGAAAACTGAAGAACGAGAGGATCAGAAATCCGAAGAATTGGGTATCCTCAATTAGGAGGAAGAAGCATGTGTTGGCAAAGGAACTGGATGTTAGTCAGGGGTATTGATGTGCTTCATTTACATAAGTTTCTCGACAAATCTGTTTGCCATCGAACGGCCAACACACGCCTATATGCCGATGGTCGCAGATTTCTTGAGTGTCGACTCTCGTCTGGTCAGACAAATGTCGAGTAATCACGGGATCTGGTAACTTTGCTTTATACCAGGCGCGACGAGCTGCAGCGAATTGCACCAGCGGCCTTATTGGGTCGCGAGAGAGTCAAAGGACGAGCAGATGTGAAGAGAAGCACTTCGGACGACAGCAAGGAACAGGTCAACAGGACGCAAGGTACACGCAGAAGCATGGGCAAGTTACGCTGACAACATGCGGCCATAAGCCGCAAGGTGAGACAACAATGAGGAAAACTTCCCAGTGCAATGCAGCTGGCTTTCCAAGTATTGTTACACAGTGTGTTTGTGCTGGTTGTGTGCCAGCGTAGTTCCCAGGCTGTCGCCGAGATGTTGGAGTTGATGAGGAGGAGAGTGCACGAGAATGTATAGGATATGCGCACGCATAGCGTGGTGTGAGACTCTCAGATGATGTTGGGCGAAATGGGTGGATCAAAATAAGTATGGGGATTTGTTTTGGTGGTTTCTGGCGAAAGTGGGTTGTTTGAGAGACTGGGATAAGAGTTGGGAGTTGTCTTGATGAAGTTTCGGTGAGAGGGTTTTTGATGTTTAGGAGTGAGATGAACGATAAGAGGAGAATCTGGTTGAAATTGGAGATGGCGGTGGACGAAGAAGAGGTATGTACGAGTATATTTGTACTAATTGTAGTGGGGTTGATGTGACGGTTTCGAAGAAGGTGAGGTGAAAAAAATGGAGGAGGTTAACGAGTTTTAGGGCAACGCGCAATTACGCGAAGGATTTGACTGGTTTTGGTGGTTATGGACTTTCCATAAAAAAATCATGTCATTACACACAAGTAATCACAACTTATGATTCTCATGATGAATGGTTAAATGTTGATGATTGAGTTTTTATGTTGGATTTGAGTAATTTTCAAAAGATTTTCACATGTTTTGTAGTGATGTAATATTGTAATAATAATACTTCATCTGTTTCAGAAAGTTCCCTACGCTTCTCAGTTCACGGACTCCTATGTAATTTTTTTTTAGAGGAAAGAGATAGAGAGTAAAAAGAAAAGGGACCCATGTGATAGGAGAGAGATAGGGAGAGATTATTTCCTAAAAGAGAAATGTAGCAAGTAATGTGATACTTCTTATAATAGCAAGTGTAACGAGCTTTTTGAAACGGATGAAGTAATAACGATATTGCTAACGGGCACCCCGGAACGTTAGATGAGAACTAAATATATTTCCTAAAATAATATAAATTTTGGAATTCATGCCAAAATCACACGGCATTCGGTGTAATTATTAGTTATATTCACTTAATATTTCAACTTTTAGTTCTCTTATCTAACACCCTGGGGGCGCTCGTCAACTTTTGCCTAATAATAATGATGATGATGATGTACTTGTAGTTTCTGCTATCTGTTCATGTTTGTACGTACAAAGTTCATGTGAGACGTCGATAGAGTTGGCAATGGGTCAACATAAATAAGGTTTGAATTGACTCATTAGTATAGTGGGTATGAGTTGGAACGGTTGGGAATAGGGCGAAAAAGGTAGGGATGGAGCAAGGAGAAGACAATGTAAAATCCACCYATGGCGCGGCCCGTCACCCTATCAAACTAAGACTCATCCTTGTCTAATTGGTGTGTGGGTATGAAAATATGGCATGGGTCTTATTTTACCCGTCTTATTGACAAACTTATCTTTAATCATTAATTTAGYAAATAGGGAGGACCTCTATTCTCTCCAACAAAAATGGTCATGTGTTGCAAGTTATWTTTTTTCAACTAATAAAATTGGTTTACCATAAGTCACTAGTCAAAAAAGAATTAAGATTCATTTAAATCTCCATGGACATTTTTTGTAGAGAAATCATTACAGATTTTAATACTTCATCTCCATGACTCTAAAGTAAAAATGATAATTGGTCAAATTTCAAACGGATTACTCCAGTACGAACTATCCAACTTCAAAATCCTATGTTAAATTTGATCCCGATTCCAAAAATTTAACTCCTTTCAGGCCCCAAACTGAAATGGGACTCATGTGATTGGAGAGATAGAGAAAAACAATTAGCTAGAAAATGGAACATTTAATTAAAAAAACATAGGAAGTATACATTAAAACGTCTATATACTAATACTAAAACAAACCTCACTCTCCCCTTTTTTTTRCCCCCAAAATTCTCTCTCAACACCCTTTTATCAATGATTGTATAAAAAAATTAAAAAATACTTGTAATAATCAATGAATTGAATATAGAATAATAAATGCGCTTTGATAATAAAANCCACTCACAACTTCACCAGCGCCTTTATTGGTCACAACAAAGGCGAAGATTGTGAAGCAGAAAAGCACCACAATCAGCAAGAACATCACAACCAAGTACACCCATAACAGCCAATTTACGCGACAACATGCGCCAATTAAGCCAGCAAGTGAGACCAACATGAGGAAAACTCCCAGTGCAATCACTGGCTTTTCCAAGTARTTTTCACAGTCTGTTGTTGCTTTGTGTGCCAGCCATATCCCACTTCCCAAGATTGGGATTGAGAGGAGGAAAGTCACGAAATTTAGGATACCCACCAAGCTGTTTGAGCACCTCATGATGATTTGCGAAATGGGTCGTCAAAAAAGATGGGATTTTTGGTGTTCTTGCGAAATGGGTTGTTTGAGATGATTGGAAAGATTGGATTTTTGATAGTTTGGTGAGATGGGTTTTTGATGTTTAGGAGTGAGAATGAACGAAAGAGGAGAATTGGTTGGAAATTTGGAATGAGGTGAGAGAAGAAGAGGTATGTACGAGTATATTTGTACTAATTGTAGTGGGGTTGATGTGACGGTTTCGAAGAAGGTGAGGTGAAAAAAATGGAGGAGGTTAACGAGTTTTAGGGCAACGCGCAATTACGCGAAGGATTTGACTGGTTTTGGTGGTTATGGACTTTCCATAAAAAATTCATGTCATTACACACAAGTAATCACAACTTATGATTCTCATGATGAATGGTTAAATGTTGATGATTGAGTTTTTATGTTGGATTTGAGTAATTTTCAAAAGATTTTCACATGTTTTGTAGTGATGTAATATTGTAATAATAATAGTTCATGTGTTTCAGAAAGTTCGCTATACTTCTCAGTTCACGGACTCCTATGTAATTTTTTTTTGGAGAGGAAAGAGATAGAGAGTAAAAAGAAAAGGGACCCATGTGATAGGAGAGATATAGATCAAGAGAGTTTATTTCCTAAAAGAGAAGTGTAGCAAGTAATGTGAAACTTCTTATAATAGCAAGTGTAGCGAGCTTTTTGAAACAGAGGAAGTAATAACGATATTGCTAACGGGCGCCCCGAGACATTAGATAAGAACTAAATACATTTCCTAAAATGATATAAATTTTGGAATTCATGCCAAAATCACACGGCATTCGGTGTAATTAATAGTTATATTCATTTAATATTTCCACTTTTAGTTCTCTTATCTAACGTCTTGGGGGCGCTCGTTAACTTTTGCCTTATAATAATGATGATGATGTACTTGTAGTTTTCCGCTATCTGTGCATGTTTTGTACATACAAAGTTCATGTGAGACGTCGATAGAGCTGGCAATGGGTCAACATAAATAAGGTTTGAATTGACTCATTAGTATTGTGGGTATGAGTTGGAACGGTTGGAGATAGGGCGAAAAGGTAAAGATGGAGCAAGGCGAAGACAATGTAAAATCCACCAATGGCGCGGCCTGTCACCCTATCAAACTAAGACTCATCCTTGTCTAATTGGTGTGGGAATGAAAATATGGCATTGGTTTTATTTTATTCGTCTTATTGACAAACTTATCTTTAATCATTAATTTAGGAAATAGGGAGGACCTCTATTCTCTCCAACAAAATTGGTCACGTGTTGCAAGATTTTTTTCCAAATAATAAAATTAGTTTACCATAAGTCACTAGTCAAAAAAGAATTAAGATTCATTTAAATCTCAAGATTCATTTAAATCTCCAAGGACATTTTTTGTAGAGAAATCATTACAGATTTTAATACTTCATCTCCATGACTCTTAAGTAGAAATGATAATTGGTCAAATTTCAAACGGATTACTCCAATTCAATACGAACTATCCAACTTCAAAATCCTATGTTAAATTTGATCCCAATTCCAAAAATTTAACTCCTGTCAGGCCCCAAACTGAAATGGGGCTCATGTGATTGGAGAGATAGAGAAAAATAATTAGCTAGAAAATGGAACATTTAATTAAAAAAACATAGGAAGTATACATTAAAACGTCTATATACTAATACCAAAACAAACCTCACTCTCCCCTTTTTTTCTTCCAAAATTCTCTCTCAACACCCTTTTATCAATGATTGTATAAAAAAATTAAAAAATACTTGTAATAATCAATGAATTGAATATAGAATAATAAATGCGCTTTGATAATAAGTGTACATTCATTGATTAATTGATGCATAACTATTATAAAAAAAATCACAAATGAAAACTACTTTTATTTAGATTATTACACTTGAAATATTATAAATTTCGATTATGTTATAAAAATAATTCATAACTTATTTATAAATCGAGCATTTATTCGGGGATTATCAAGTTAATATTAAATATGAGTACAAAATCACGCTCCAATTTATTGCACATATAATATTATTTTAAATTTATAAGGATTGAAGGGTCATTCAAACATTTTTCTATTTCGTCAATATTTAAATCGCGCATTTGACTTTGTCTCATTTTTATATATAAAGTACAAAAATTTAAATATACTATCTTTGTTCCTAAATGTTTTACCCATTTCAGTTTAGTACGCATGTCAATGCACATCTTGTTTTGATCATATATTTATTATACATTATCAAAATTATAAAAAAAAAAATATATTTCTTGTATGTGGTACGGGTTGGGATCCTCCAGAGTTATAAATTGGTGGAGTTGGTGAAGTTCAAAATATCGATCCTTCAATTGCAAATCCTAAAATCATTTACTTGCAAAAAATAAAAGTAAAATATATTATAATATAAAACTCTCCACTCCAACTCTATCAACTCTATCATTTAGGCATTTACAACTCTAGAGGATCTCAACATGACTAATTATTTTTGATTTGTTATGTTAGGAGAAATTTAGAAGATTCTCCATATTATTGTGAACTAGTATTTTGGCCGGACAATACTCGGGTTAACACTTTGTTTTAATACTAAATACAACTAAATTTTATTTCTAATAGTCAAACTACAAATTATTTTCTCATCTAAAACTTACAAATTATTTCTAACAACAAAATCATACAAGTTATCTAAAGAAATTCAAGTATACTTACATTGTACACATACAAGTCATGATTTTATGCATTTGATAACATTATAAATAATATAAAACATAAAGGAAATTAACTAAAGTTAATGCTTCTCTAAATAATAAATTAAATAAAAATAAAGTCATTAATATATTTTGTATATATTTCGAGGAGAGAAACAATACCATGGACGAAAAAATGTAATGAATTGTTTATCTACTCCGTAGTAAAAAAATAGTTAAGGTTTTTTTTTAATTCGGGAAAAATAATTAAAGAAATCTTTTAAAACTAAACAAAAAAACTTATAAACTAAAAAGAAAAGTAAAAAAATCTTTTAATAGCAGCAAGAATGGGAAATTTTTTTTAAAAAAAAGTAAAAAGAAAAAAAGTGACACTTGTCAAAAATGTATGTAAAACCAAGTTATTAAGTATCTCATAAGATATGTCAGATTCCAAATGTATATCCGTACAAAATCTGTGACGGAAAGAGTATGTAGTTGTATAGGGTCGGAACTTGTTTAAATCATAATTTTGAGTAGGTATTTTAAATATTTTTTCTAATACTATAGAAAAATACTACTCGTACTCTAGTTAGTAGGTAATTTGGGCAAGCTCCTAATATGAAAGAGATTCCATCCATATCTATTTGCAATATTGTATGAGAAATGTTCTTGGTCAAGTCATCACCTTTCTGTTTTGCAATATGCAATATTATATGGTGAAGGCTTTAATTTTTCTATAATGTGAAAATGAACCAGTCAATACATGACAAGTGTTTATGGTAATGAATTTACGTTTAAACCTTGAAGTCCATTTACTATTTTAAACTAGATATGAGTCTTTATAAGGTGTGTCCTAAAGTTTTTTCAGTTTCTAAGCTGTATCCATGCTTTTTAGAAATTTTAAGTTGTACGTACTTTTCACTTATCCAAATTTTAAATTGTGCCCTTATTCACTTAAATTACTTTAACTAGTAAAATTATTATAAGGAGACGACTATGTTGTGGTAAGGTGGTTGGGTGGTTTGTTTAATTGGTGTGTGTTGTTTTTATTTTTTCTTTTCTTTTAAATTATTATAATAAATCATAGTTAAGCGATTAAGTGAAATAAGGACATGGCTTAGAATTTGGAGAAATTAGAGGACACAATTTAGAATTTCTAAAAAATATGGGTACAACTTAGAAACTGAAAAAACTCGGGGGTATAGCTTAGAAAATATCAAAGTATATATACAAAATTATAATCATTGTAAAATCTTAAATTTTAAATCCATAATATTATATGTTTTCTCTATTTAACCTCTAACAATATACGAGCACATCATCATTAATAACGGACGGACAATGTTATCTAAACTCCTTCAATTATAACCCGCACTCTTCTTCCCCTACAGGAGCAATAACGGAGATACTATCCATGCGAGGGAGAGAAAATGCGATAACAACTCCCATGATAGCGTATGAATAGAGTGTTATAGAAATACACTACACGTAGACGATGTAGTAGTATTGTCTTAATGACTATTGTATTTTTGATACTATTTACGTATATAATCCTTGGAGTTTTACAAGAGTCATATATAACACAAAGATGGTGACAAACTGACAATGACTGCGCCATTCCAAGTCCCAACCGTAACGGTCACATTATCGTATGCAGTGTTTGCAATTTCGTTGGCCTTTCGCAAACCTTATCAAGTACCGCAACTCCGCAATGCAGTGTAACACATTTCATGATTAATTGGAGCTATAATGCCCAAGGGAAATGATAAATCTAGCGCAGCTAGAAGCATAGCGCGGCTACTGTTTGACACTGTTCATCCACTGTTCACTTGTAAAAAAACGAAATAAAAAAAATTAATTCAATCCTAACAGTGTCTGGAAATATATCAATAGCAACTATGAGGCAATACTTCCTCGCCCCCAAGTGCCTCAACGTTCAAGTTGTCTTTATTTATTATTTATTTTTTTTAAAGCTCGGATGCCCGGAATTGACGCATGGATCATGGTCCAGATGCCTAAGTCATTTTAGTTTTATCTAATTATTCATGAAATGTGGAATGTTTTTAGTATTTTTGGATTTCGAATAGCATTTTCATATGGAATGTTTTAATCTCCATACTAAATTACTTATTAATATTAATCCAATAGCTTATCTAAATTCATTAATGACACAGAGAGATATGATATAGTAGTATAGAACATGACATTAGCCTCCAACTAAATTTAAGCTTTTGGTTTAGATGGTCACTAGCATGTATTAGAGTCAACTTGATACATAAATCACGGGTTCGGATTTCATCCACCCCTCATCGAAGTGGAATTATAAAACCTCAGGTATGGGTGAGCCTATAGTGCAAGGACTTTTTTCACGAGAGAGGGGAGTGATAAGTCACTTGATTATATTTTCTCTCCCAATTTTAGAAATGGAAAAATAGAAACTAATAATCCCACCTTTTGGTGGTCTTCTCTCAATAATCCGACCTCAAAGTAATTACAAAATAATCTCAACTTTTAGGGTGGTCTTTCCAAAATAATCTGAACTCTCATTTGCTTACATAGAACAAGCCAAAAATAGATCAACAAAATCAGCAAAAATGAGAGTTCAGATTATTTTGGGAAGACCACCATAAAAGTTGAGATTATTTTGTAATTACTTTGAGGTCGAATTATTGAGAGAAAACCACCAAAAGGTGGAATTATTAGTTTCTATTTTTCCTATAGAAATTAATGAATTTTAGAAGTTCATATACTGAGTAATCCTCTTTACTAGCTTTCTCAAATGGTAGAAGTGGATTAAGCAAGTGTGGTAAGAATTTTGTAAAGGGTCTTAGATGTAATTGAAATTGATTATACCTCAAATGATATTTAGAGAGATCACATAAGGACAACTAAGGCAAACAAAGTTTTTTTTTTAAAAAAAAAAAAGAAAAAAAAAACGAATTGTTAGGCCAAATATAAGAGAAGTATCTTTTGTATTCTTGTGTTGTTGTGGATAAGCAAAATTTGACAGCCTCTCTATGAATGATTCAGCCATCTTGTTGCAAATAATAATGTGAGGTGAATGATTAATTCATAGTAAATCACTAATTCTTTTTGTAATTATCTGATTGCAACCACTATGTGGACATTCGACAAGGTGTTCAAGTATAAATATCTTTTTCCACTGCGAATGAGTCAGTTAACAATATTTAATTACAAAAAAGAGAAATGAGGATTCGATGTGTGACTTATGATACACGCATAGTTCCTAAATCTTAGTCATTAGGTTAACACCTATTACATGTCCCTCGATATATATTAGGCTTGAAACGTTTGTGTTAGTTGGGTTGATTGAATGTTCGAATTAATTATGTAATATTGATTAAGCACATTTAATATAAAACATTTGATTTGTTGTGTTTCTTTATATATAATGTCAAAAAATCTTTCACTATTGGTATCCGATACTCCCTTCTATTTTTTTTTGTTTTTTCTCTACTTTGGACAACAACCAAAAAAAATTCACAAATATTTTTAGATGTGTGAAAACTAAATGTTGTGACTCACTCTTAAAAAAAGATACATGAACGCAAAATAGAATAATATACTAAAAAAAAAAGAAGATAAAGTCAAAATTTGACTCACTTTGTTAATGAACATAATCTCTCTCTTTCTT
>SNQN01000532.1:0-28370 GCA_008642245.1 Bassia scoparia
ACCCCCCCCTACCAGTTCGCACTGGCAAACAACCTGAGAGCCAACCTGCTACATCATCATCAATCACAAATCATCACTCCATATACTTTCATCCTTCTCTTACAGCTCCTGCAATTTTGGAGGCTTTACAAATCAGACTTGACTCGAGCTTCAAGAAAGGTTCTTGGCCGCAGAACCTTGTTCCCTCAATGCTTTTCAACCTCAGCTGGGCTTTGACTCCAGGTAGGGTTTTGAACCGGAGAGACCAAGGTGGGTTCCGGCATTCTTTAGGGTGTTGTGCGTTGTGATGGTCAATGTAGGTTGACGGGAGGCTGGTGGAAATTGTGGGTTTGAGGTGCGGGATGATTGGGACTATGTGGTGTGGTGGAATTGGTGGGTTTGATTTATGTGGTGGTGGACGGGGTTGCATGGTTGGTGTGGTTATTAGTAAGACATGAGGAGTACGGATTGTTCAGCGTGGGTGGAGGTGTTTGAGTGGTGGAGCTCGCAGTGGTGGTTGGTTGTATATGGTTGTCTTCTCCCTGAGTGTTTTCGTTGGCCACACAGCCACCTCCTAACAACATCACCTCCCCATCGCCCAATGCAACTTCGATTAGAGCTGCGATGTTGCCTTATTCCTTTTCCTTCCCTATTTCCAGTGGCCTCTTACCATTCTTCCAGAATTCTGAGCTATTGATCGAAATAGGCGGGGACGAAAATGCGAGACGTCTCTCAGAGAGAAGAGAGCAGAGACTATCGTAGAGCACTCGAGTTTTAGAGTTGTGATGATCAGAAACAGAAAGGACAAAGAGGGGGATATATATTACTCAAGCAACAAGGAGTTAAAGGAAGTGGACAAGTGGCAGTTAGTAAAGAAGTGGAGTGCATAGAGGGAAGTAAACTTCCCATAGGGAATACACTAACGTACCACAAACAAGTGGCAGGTTTCAATGGGTTGGACCACCGACTCAAAATTTTTACCAAAATATGAAGTTTGAACTGCATAAATAATCTCAAACTGGCAGCAGTTTAAGCATATTCTTAATCATTATCCAAAACCATGAGTAATTTGGCAATAAGATATACGTGTCATTCTGGCTGTTTCCTGTAGGTCTAGTCCACTTGACACCACCAAACGTTTCACCACTGTTTCTGGCCAAGGGCTTAGTTCACTTCACCTGCTCGTGTCATAATGGCTACAAATAGTATCAAAAAGTTATGTGCAATATTTCATAAGGTCTAATGAACACTAAATCTAGCATCATTGGGGTCAACGAAATAGAAGGCCTTTTTCACTAAATCTAACTAGACCTAACAAGACTCTTAACCTAAAAAAGAACTCTCTACACAAGGTGGTTTTTGTGAGTATCAGCAAGCTGATGCTACTTTTTGCAAATCACACATCTCACATTACCAGCGTTTTCAACACATTTTCCTAAGCGAAGTGGTGTCTGATGCTCATATGCTTTGTCTTGAGAGTGCTGCAGATGGATTCTTAGAAATGTTTAATTAGCACTTGTACTTGTCACAATATATAGACCAAATCTAATAAATACACGCAAGGTCTTATTAACTGACATCTTTATCGCACAACAGGCTCGTGAACAAGAGCGCATCTGCAGCAGCTATGATTCAGGCTTCTACTAATGGACAAAGCAACTGTGTTTTGCTTCTTTGAACCAAGAGATCAAACAATGATCAAGAAGTGTGTCAATACCTCCATGTGCTTTTTTTCCAATCAACCAAGATATCTAGACATAGTCTGCATTCCTGTGTACCTACGCCGGTCAGTTCAATAGTTACAGGAGGATCTGGGGTAACCACAGACACAAATCAATTGTTCCTACCTAGTAAGTCCTTAATTTGAATAGATTTGCTCTTAACTTTCTTTAATATGTTTGACTTCCTTTGTGCGGTTGTTTCTTGGTTTATATGCGAGCACCACAACCCAACAGAGAACATGACTCTATCAGGTCATGAGCCTAGTTAGGCAGGATTGGGTAGGTTACTTTCTTACTTAAGCTGTAGTCCACACTCCTCATATCTCACTTTCTATCTGAGGTAGAGATATACGTTGAGGTCATCACCTTCCACTTGAAGTTGAAGAGTTTCTGATCCATAGCGACCTCCTTAGTTATCATTCTGCATGCCGAGCTAACGGTGGAGTCAGACCGCGCCTTCAGCGTGATGTAGGAGACGGCAGGTGGTCGTCATGCAGTGGCTTGGTTACTCATATCGAGCTGGTGGTTGTGGTTCGTGTGTGCCTTCTTAAAGATAGACCACGGATCCTTCTTCAGGGAGCCACTCGTCTTGATTGCGTTGAGATGTACTTTCTAGGTGTACCATTTATCTTCATCTGTTTGCCCTTTTCTATCTGAAAAGCCACAAAGCCCAAGGAAAAAGAATCCTAATTAAGTTCTCCCAATACTGCTATTACATACTCGATTTCACTATCTGAATAAGATCAAGCAACTGCCATTTAACATAAGCATCTGATTGTGCACAAACAATACATAATACAATCCAAACATAAAGTCTGTATAAACCAAGTAAATACAGTAGCCCTAATGTTATTGGATAAACAAGGGTTTGTCACACAATGTCTCCCTTCATTGATAACCATTTATTCCATACAAAAATTATTGATAAACACCACTTATTTATTCATACCAAGCTTCTAGGGAGCTTGCTTACAGACCAAAACAAGTCGTGTCTAACTATAAACAACATGGTTGGAGAACAGTGCATACTCGATTAGCTGGGCGCGCGCCTGCCTCTACAAAACACTTCTTCGCTTCAAGGTAGCCATTTTCCAGAACAAGTTTTACTTAACATCACATCTGAAACGATTTGAAAATTTTCTGGAGCAACAAAGCAGATCAATTTCTTATGGCTTCAAGTCTTGCAACTGTGTGCAATAAGGTCTATCACTTAATCGAAGTGCCCTCTTGCTGATTTAACTTGACACAACAAGCCACTTGATTTGCGAACTATTGTAGCTGGTCATCCAATTTGTTTTCTTGGAAGACCTCGATCGCAGTACCTATTGACTTCGTCTACTTCTGGATCTAGGTCAAAGCCAAACACTGTTCTTGGACTGGTTTATTTATCTTTGCATAGCCAAACCCCAAAGTATGGCAGACCAATAGAATCATTTTAGTCCATTTTCATTAAAGCATAAAGATAGACCAAAGTCAGACCTTCCTCATTCACTCAGCACAGCAAACGAAGATATGCACACGAATTTATACACTTATTTGATCTAAGTAATATCTAAGTTATAGTAGGATGGGAGGATTGACCTTATTTATAATTTTAAACCTGGTATCAATTGTGCATTCTCTTCAGCATTACCACAATGGCATATGTTCCCCCGTCAGCTGAATGCATTCTATTGATTTCAGAGGAACAGTATGACAAAGTGGTCTGCTGGTATAACTACTGATTCTTCAAGTGGGTGTCGAAGACCCTGAATGTTGTTGTTCCCCTTGAGTTAGTTGACCTGTTCACCTGTCAGTTCATGTGGATTGCCTCCTGCACTTCTTCTTAAATGCCCCTTATCATACCATGACTCTCCAGTCACTAAGTTGTGGAGCCGTGGACAGTGGGTGACCGATCTGGTTACCCTTACCTGCTGCAAATTCGACCACGTGACATTGTTCTCATTGTGAAGTCCAATAAGGCCTTATAACATCATTATTTTGTAACCTGGGGAATCTTAGAGACATGTTATTTCATCAAAATTACCAATGGACACATCTCCTCTATACCAGGTTCTTGTTTAAAAGACCACCTGTATGCCCTTTACTCCTGTGTGGAAAGTATCCAAGCGAAAGACTTGCCCGAGTCATCTCCTAGTGTAAACTTATCCAATAGTTCTTCCCATTGTTCAATCATCATAACACTTGCAACCAAAAATTCTCAAGTGGGTGCAATGTTGGTTTTCTTGCCCGCTTTAGGAGAAGGGTGTCTTCTTCAGATAATGGGACAAAGCAGGTTTGCCTCTGTTTTAGATTGTAGCATGCAGTGTGCTTTATTGGCTTCTCTCCCCATAAGCTCTTAGGGAGACCACTTTCATATGTAGGCATTGTGTTCTTGGCCGATCTCTCTTAAGGGTTCTGTTTTCCTTCGCTCTAATTACTACTCACTTCATTTCATGTTGATGGGAGTTCTTGGAGCTGAAACCAAATTGTGACTTACCTACCCAAATCTGTCCCTACAAGAGTAGTACTGTGCATTTGCTTCTAAAATCATTGAGTACTAATATCCAGATACTTAGCTCAGCTCACATGTAACCGAAACAGTTACTAGTTCAACGGTTCATGTGCAACCTATCTATTATAAACACTCTTCAGAGACTCGACTCCATCAACAGTCCTACATCTTTTAGAAAAGACACGAATACGAGTCCAAAGTGTACCTGGAGTAGTCATCTTAACTTATAACGACATACATACAAGTATCAGTCCTGCTACTCCGCTCTGCTCTCACCCGCATAGGACCACAAATCTATGTGCGATAGTTCAATTGTGGTTCTGCTTTTGCTTCACACAGTTGCCTGTAGTTATGCGCAAAGATCAGTTTCGAAAACTCGATCTTATTGCCTCTTGTCACCACAGTAGGCGATACATTGCTCAAGAGACTTATGCTACAAGCCCTCAAACATAATATACACATTCATCAGCTTGGGAAAGAGGGACTTTCCAACCTACCTTAGGCAACAATAGATACCTTACTGTTGTCTCCAAATGTGACTCTATCCCCATCTACGGCTGGCAGTGAGAAAACTCTGTTCTTTTAATGTGGCCTGGGACATGTGTTTGAGCAGCACTTCAAGTACAGTAGGTATCTCCTCGTCACTTTAGCTGCAAAAGCAAATCAAACGTTAGGTTTGGGAACCCAATCAGATTGGTCGTCCAAACTTTCTCACCAGCTGTCTCGCTTCCGGTCCTTCCTGACCCAAACCAGCTTGACATGTTTACTGTTCTCTGCAGGTTTGCTGTTTCCTCTTCATGATACATTCATCATTGTTGTTGTCACCCTTAGCCACACGAAAAATTGCATACTGCATCATCTTTGAGCGGACATGTACTTACACCTTTGCTTGTATTATTCCGAACCATGTAGTGTCGTTCCGGTGTGAGACCACTTAGGACACTGTTTCTCCATAGCAAGGTATATCCCTAGACTAACGGACTTACTGTTTCCCTGAATAGACCTTATGTAAATCTAGATGCTGGGAGTCACGTAGTTTGTCACGATATTTTGACTCTTTTAATCTTTTGTCTCTTGGTTTTCAGAGATTTTCTCATAAAAGACACCAATTCCGTTTCATCCACTAGATTTTGAAATCATTCTCAAATTTCAAATCCATTTTAAGACTTGAAACTACAGACTCATTAATCACATGACGAACTCGTCCCTGCTTTACCCACCTCTTCAATCGCATTGAATTCACAAGCTAGATCACATACTTTCTTCAGTGACTCATCAATCATCTTACTAATTTTAAGAGAGGGAAACAGCTAAGACAGTCGCAACTTTGGTGCTTGCACAAATGACTATGCAATTTCCTGAACCATCATCTAATAACAAGTTGAAAGCCTTGCACATAGGTCAGGTTTCTAGATTTTTGCCTTCCCCTTGGCTGTAGTAAAATTGATTGGATCCTCTGAATTTTGACTTAAACAACAGAGGACTAGTTAAACCACCACCTCATCAATCTGAAAAATCATTTGACGTGAAGTTGTTAGAATTAGATCTGTTTCCATTCACTTACCTGATACTAGTGGTACTTCTAATTTCAGCTTTTTTCATCTTTTAATTGGCATGCAACTGCTGTACAGTGATCACAACATCTAGCAGTTAGCAATTTCATATTCTTCTTGTTTTCTTTTTAAGGTTCTTTTATCCCTCTTTATTAGGCAGTAGATTAAAGCCAAGATCTCATCAGCACATTGCCGAAACAAGTCAAGCAGTTATTCATCTCTATATAACGTGCATTACATGTTTTCATCCACAATTTTAGAGATAGCTACCTGTTGTTAATAGTTCCTCTCTGTTCTAGCGCATGAGACATCTCGTTCTGACTATGTTCCCATGAACTGGTCTTCGGGATTATGTTTCAAGCGATAAAGCACGATCATCACAACACTCTTTGTCTTCTGATGAGTCTTCTTCACTCCATTCGTCTGATATCAGACTCTGAGTTGCCACCACACTCAAGAAGCAACCATGACATCTTTTGAACGCTTCGTTTCTCGTTTCTTCATGCTTTGTACCTCTTCATTTGGGGACAAGTATTTTTGATAAGATGTCCTAACTTCTTCCACACGTTACAACAACCTGCATTCAGAAGAGTTAGTCTTGCCTGAATTCTTACCTTCATGAGTTTCTCTGGTTTGAAGTCTTCTTCGAGCCAGTTTGGTCCAATCATAGGGGCAATGTCATCTTCTTCATGCTTCTCAAATTGTTCCCTCCAAAGGCATGCCCTTAACTGGTTCCTATTGTGTTTGGCATCAACCCACATATTATGCGTCATGAGGGAACCGATCAACTGTCGTAGTGTGAGAACAGTTTAAATTCTTTTGCCCTCATACCAACTGCAAGTACACTTGTATGTCAAGCACCTGTAAGGCTTCTAGGCATCTTCCTTACATGTCTTCTCAGTAAAGTTCTTACAAGTGACTTTTAGATCATTTTACTATGTCACTGAAGGCGTCTTCAAGCAATCATTTATATTCTCGTTTTTGGTTCATATTAAAAGCTTCATGATTTTGACATAAGTAAATCCTCTTTAGAAAGTTTTACCTCGCTGTACCCTTCACTTATGCAAGTTTTAGGGTATCCTCATGATCTCCTTGGTTGACTGACATGCTTGAGATCCTGTTGTCTCATCTCTGCAATGGCTTTCTGCTGTAGGGTGGACATGGCATTAGCATTCTTCTCTAGTGTCTTTTGCTGTCTGTGCTTTATGTATTCACTATTCTTCTCACATGAACCACACCTGTGAATCTATCTGCTTGACCACGGTTGGAACCATTCTTCACAATCATCCAACATTCATAGTCAATGCCCATGATGATGTTCTGCATTCTGTTCTTCCACCAGGCATAATTCTTTCCATTGAACTTGGGAGTTTTTGCTTGTCGTATTCAAATTGCTTGCATTCTGAGTCTCATGATCAACTTCTAGGTGTTAACCGTACAAGAAGCTTAGGCTCTGATACCAAATTGAAGGTTTCTCCAAAGTACTCAAGAGGGGGGGGTGAATTGAGTGACTTATTAAAAATTTCGATTTGTACTGTTTTAGTAGATGTAGACCAGTTGGACTAGTCTCGCGCGCAGAATAATGTTAAACAGTACGTAGAACAATATCGAGTAAGAATAATAAAGACACAATTTAACGAGGTCACCCAACTCTGGGAATATCCTCCTATCCTAGTTATTTTATTAAACTACTCCGAAATAACAAAGCAACTTCCACTCACTAATGTACGTGAACTCACATATTTACAATTGTCACCCCACACTCAACCCAAGTGTGCTAATTCGCACTTGAACTCACAAGCACTCGTAATGAACTATCAATAGTACCAATCACCAACCCCTTCGTTGGTAATTCAACTCACTTTCTTTTCTCTCTCAATTACTCACTTTATGAGTTTACAAGAGTATTTGATCGCTCAATGTGTGCACTCTTGTTGTATGAACAGTTACTCTTGCTTGATTAGGTTTGGACTTTTTTTTCTTTTCTTTCTTTCTCTCAAGAGATAACACGATTAAGAACGTGGAGAGAAGTTATCAATCGTGAGTCTATATGCCATGGATATTTATAAGCAATTACTAGTGATGCAACTAAGATATAAGAGATAAATAAAGAATATATATACTTTTATATTTTAGGAAGTTCTCATAAGATATTATTCCATACTTAGATGATATATATCTTATGTCACTTTAATTGCATCATTAAGTAATTACCATATATCCAAAACATTATTCCCAGATCATCTTGAAGTTTCCATAAAAACCGTTTTTTAAAGAAAAACTTTCCAAAAATCTTTTCTTGCTCGACAAGATGATCCGCGTTGTGAGAACAGTACAACTGTTCTCCCAACTGGTAGGGTCAAAGTCAACCAACTAATTGGTTTAGTTGCCTTCAACTCTAAGAGAGAAAGCTCGAAGCTCAATGCCATCAACCAATAATACAAGCACACAACAAACACATTCATGCACTTAATACAACAAGAAGACTTATTCTAATCCTAGAACTAATCTTCAATGTTCTTCAACTTCTCGAAGCTTCCTTGATCTTCAATATAAGCTTGTTCTTCTCGAGTCTTCCTCGAAGGACTTTCTGCTTCAATAGTTGGAATTCTTGTATGCCAAACACATATAGCAGTTTGCACAATATACCTTGTTAGCATACATGTCACTTTCTTTCAAGTGACCAAGAACAGTATCTCAGTTGTTCAGACCAATTGTATGTATTCATCAGACCAATGTACCTATTCTTGCAACTGTTTGTCATTTGTCAAAACACTAGGGAACTCAACACATTAACTCCCGAAGACAATAGCAAAGGCAAACCAAACAACAAATAACAATTTAAAACCACAATTTAAAATCAAACAATAGCAAAGGCAAATCAAAAGTATCAAATGAAAGCTTGAAGTCACACGTCACAATTGAAAACTAAGGGAAATCTTCAAACCCCACGCCAAAATTCGAACCCTAAACCCTTATTAGACCATAATCATTCAAACCCTAAACCCTAAATCATACTAACTCATAATTCAAACTAAAATTCGAAACCCTAAACCTTAATAAATCATAAATCGAACAAAATTACGAAACCCTAAACCATACTAAAGCATAATTCAAACAAAAAAAACTTTAAATTCCAACTTAATTAGGCGTAAAAGATAGAGGACAACAAACCTTACAATGGCTGGGGCAAAGGAGATAGAACGAGTGCAGCGACAGAGTAGATGCATGAGGAGAGAGATTCGTGAGCAGGAAGAATCGTGACTAAAAATGACTGAAAATTGGGAAAAAATTACTCGTGAGAGGGAGAATGGATGAAATGGAGGGAGATTGAAAATGGGGAAAAATTGAAGTGTCAGCCAAACTAAAAATGAATTAATCCAACTCATCCAAGTATTGGTGAGGTTCAAAAATTTGGAAAAATTAACAGGTATAATCCCACCTTTGAGTGGTCTTCCAAAAATAAACCGACCTTTCAATTATCCCAGAATAATCCGACCTTTGGGGGGCATCTTCCAAAAATGCACCYTAACCGGTTTGTGAGTCATTGTCACCTAATAAGCAGGTTAATATGCCACGTGTCGCTTTCTCATTGGTTGTAATTATAACTAAATATAATTAATTAAACTTAATTAAACAACATTAAACTTAATTAAACCTCCACCCACCCACTCACCCTCCCTCCCTCCCTCCTTCCACCACCGATAACCTGCCACCGCCACCACCTGTCACCCACCACACCACCGGACCATCTGCCACTACACCACCTACCACCACACCCCACCACCACTATATACTGCCACCATCCTCTCACTCTCACATCCACGCACCACCTACCACACACCACCCACCTCACCCACCTCACATGCGCTTCCACCTCATCACCCCACCACCTACCACCTCGATCACCCACTAACTACTCATCACCACCAATACAACCACCCACCTCACTCACTTACCACCCATCTAACGCACCTACCACGACCACCACCCACATGCCACAACCACCACCCACCTGCCACGACCTTCCATGACCATCACCACCCCTCATCGCCACCACCCCTACCACGAACTGCCACTACCACCACGAGTTACTACTAGCAGGAGAGAGAAAGAGAGGAGGAGAGAGATAGAGGGGAGATAGAGAGGGGAGATAGAGAGATGGCAAAGAGAGAGAGAGAGAGAGAGGAGTTGAGATAGAGAGATGGCAAAGAGAGTGAAAGAGGAAGGAGAGAGAGAGTTAAGGGGGATTTTAAAAAAAGGAAAATTAAAAAAATAATCTAATTTTAACCGRAAGAACCGGTTGCAAGTCAATGGGTGCATTTTTGGAAGACAGACATCAAAGGTCGGATTATTCTGGGATAATCGAAGGTCAGTTTATTTTTGGAAGACCACTAAAAGGTCGGATTTTTTCCTGTTAATTTTTCCTAAAAATTTTCAAAGTGTAAAATTTTAACTAATACTTTAGGTAACCAACATAATAATAATGGTTACATATAAAAGGTTTACTAAATCTAAAACAAAATATTTGTAACTCATAATTTTTTTGATAGTTACTTAAAATTTTATTTGTAACCAACATTAACGTGATAGTTACAAATAATACCTATATGTAACCAACTTTGTCAAATGTTGGTTACAAAAAAGTAAGCGGTAACCAACAATGAGTACAGTGGTTACAAATAAGGAGTTACTTATGGACATTTTTCTACTAGTGTCATTAACTTTTGAGAATTGCCAATGGTATCACTGTACTTTGGTCGAATTTCAATGTCGTAATATTCCATTAATTAAAATGTTCCTTGATTAGGGGTTGAGCTAGGTTATGATTTATGAATTTTATGAATACAAAACACAAATGGTATAAATTAATTCATTATTTTTCCTAAATAATCTTTATTATTAATATAAAAACATGAATTTTACAAGCAACAAAGACGATCAAAGATCTACAAGAAATTAGAGGGGAGCCGAGATACAATCTGGGCCCCCACTCCTCTAGCTATTGTAAATCCAATCCTGCTGAAAATGTGAACATCTGCACGCGCCCCAATGTCTTGAGCCCTAGAGTACGCCTGGATCCGCTTCAGAAGCGCAACATCCCCCTTATCTAATTCCCCCTAAAGCTAAGTGTGAGTATGTTGGGCAAGTGGGCGTAGAGGATTATGGATAGTTGATCGAAATCAAATAGAGGAAGTCGTCATCACAGTCTTTTTAGCAGTTGCGAAATCCATTTTAAGCTTTGTCAAATCATAATGCAAGCAAAAGACTCCATAGTCTGGTCGCGCATCAAAGTCATGGATTCAGAGACGAGGATAATTGGGTAAGGGCGAAGTAGTGCACAACACCCTCCACATCTCGCAGCCTCTCCTCGGTTTCAATTGCGAATTCACCAATTGTAACATTGAACAACATAGATTTTTCCATATTAGTCCTTAGAAGTACAATTATTACTAGGTGTGTAGATGTGTATAAGAGACAGACATAGATTTTTCCATATTAGTCCTTAGAAGTACAATTATTACTAGGTGTGTTGATTAATGCACATAAAGACTATTTAATTGTTGTCGTTTTGAATTAGGTCAAGATTCAATGTGCCAAATTCGTTTGTCCATGATTATCTTATTAGGCGTGACAAGCAATTAATAGCAGGTCTTTAATTAGAAAAATAAAGGTATTTGAAAACAATATACAAGAATAGAGAGAAGAATTTACAAGACTTACCTTGGATCGCTAGCCAAAAACAATACAAAACAAACTTTAGAATTGAAATCGAATCACCTTGTAGATCACTATTTACACAAGGAAAACAAAGGAAAAAGAGTTACTAAAAGAAAAGAGACGATTTCTCTGAGTTTTGTGGTCTCATAGATTATACTAAACGATGCGTGGTTGAAACAATCCTTGAACGAATGCCTTGAATGACTAAATATCTTGTATTGAATGTGTTTAGATGTATTTTGAATTTGAAAGAGTTTTTGAAATTGAAATTGAAATTGTAGTGTTTTCAGAATGTTTTGAGAGAAAACGTCACTTGAGGTTCATTACAACTCGGAATATAACAAAATGAAAGCTAAGGGTCTTATTTATAGCCCTAGATTGCGTGGAGCATGTGATGGTGGGCGTAATTATGCCCAAAAAATTGTCATTTTATGTGAAAATTTTCTTGCCATAATTGCGGATGAATTGTCGGAAATAATATCGCTTCGATATTATTCTATTTTCAAATCCTGAGTAAGCAAGGTTCTTTGAACCTGGGTGCTTGGGCAGAAAGCCAAGCTCAGGATCCTTTCAGAACGATCCGTTCCACTCGATTTTGCGTTTTGTTTCGAAAATTCATAATTAACTTTTCACAAGTCAAAAGTTTATGAAAAAAATATTGAAAAAATCCTTCATAAAATAATGTACATTTTGTTAAAATTTCGAGAATTTTAAAATTGTTTTGGATATTTCAAAAATTGTTTTAAAATTATAAAAAATAGTCGAAAACTCAAAAAATGCCTGAAATTACTTGAGAAAATTTCACAAAATTATGAAAAATTCTAGAAAAATGTTTAAAAATAAGAAATAATTATTTCAAACTTAAATCCAATTTTTTTGAGACTTTTGGGCATAAAAAAGGGCTTTGGCTTTGTAAATTGAGATTCTGGGGCATTGTTTGAGGAAGTTGTTCTTTTAGAATTAGACCTATTGCATTATGTTAAAGTAATATCATTGGTTTTTAGGACGGGTCAAATGTAGATATCTACACTAATGTTATCTCCATTTATTGTTTCTTTTAACTAATTTTGTTAACTACTTTATAAAAATTTCACTTTAATTAGAAAAAACTATCTTATTAAAAAGTTTTTTTAAGAAATCACCTTTAAAAACACAAATTATTAGTGAGCATCATCTATCTTTTAAAATCCGAAATGAGCACCACTTTTTAAATAACTATATACTTGTATATGTATAAAATAATCTTTCAAAATAAGTACCTTATAAACCAAAAGTTCACCCAAAACAAAAGAAAAATAAAATGTAAGTGAGAAAGTTAAAGAGGGAGATTGTATTAGAGTAGTTGTAGGCAAATTAGATGACTTGGAAGGATGGATAGGGGTTGGAACAGACAATTCTCAGGGTCGAGTAAGGGCTAAGTTGACAACTTCACCTGTTTCAGAAAGAATTAGACCCTTAATGAACTTCTTGGTCATTAGAGAATGTAGATGCAAATGCATGTCCTAATTTCATGGTCATCTTTTCTATAACGCATGTATGATGAATGCAAGGTGCCTTTCCGTTTTTCTTTTGAAAATAATTATTTTTGTTTTTTTAAAGGGCACCGATTGACATGAGAATGTATGATATGCACGTGTTTCCTAAGCGATTAGGGTTGTGTGATGTGGACTAAAAGATGACCGTGAACTACATGAAAGTGACTGTGAATGTGAGTTAGGGTCAAGAACGATAGCTATGGCCAACACAATGCACATGATGACAAGTCGACTATGGTCGGTTAGGGTTAGGTCAAAAAGGGCACCACGTCTGTGCGTAGAGCTGAGTCCAATTTCACCACTTTCACGATTAGTGTTGTATGGTCGAGTTACCCCTTATGTACACGCATCCAGTAACACGTGCATACATGGCATGGGCGGGATAAAACTTGCCTTAGTCATGTGATCCATTAACCACATGCACAAAAGTAGTATCCCCCTTAAGGAAATCTGATCTCGAGCATAGAAAAGGCCCCTATTGAGACCAAGGAGCCTAATAAGGTGCGACCCTATTTGAAGGGTCGCATGCAATATGTACAATCCAATGAAAATAATGATGGAATTACGAGATTTTCAAGTTTGTCCACTTCACCTAACGGTGATTATCCCTAGTAAAGTCGCCAAACTATAGGAGTGAGCCTTTATTGGGTCTGTCCTACGTCGATTTCGTTTGTGGGGTCGCACCACAAATACTGCATGTGAGTATGTTGAGGGAGTGTTGTCGAGTGGAGGATCGCCATTGTGCCTATGCAGGTTAATCACGAACGCCCAAAATATTGGTGCCAAAATAATGACACCAATGTTATGTCCAATAACTAGTTCGTGGGTTCGGGGACATGGTACAGACTAAATCTTTGACCCAAATTTGCCCGCATGTAGCGGCCTCTACTTGCCTGAGAGAAGTGTATATACGCTACTCCCAAGCATATAAATGATTTCTTTGTCATATCTATCTTTCGTTTATCTTCGGGAATTTTTGCATCTGTATTTTCTGGATCTAAACTATGATACGAGAATATTCTAGATCTGATTTTGGCTTACTTGGAGAATAAGATTACCCTTCTAGAATATTCCGGATCATTTCCGAATTTTCTAGATTTCTCTTAGAATTTCTGAATTTACTTGTTTTAAAAATTATTTCGCAAACTTATAAAAATCATAGAAAAATCAGAAAAATTATTAAAAATACTAGCAAACTCTAAAAAATCGTTTTACTAATAAAAAGTCCTAAAAATATTTTGCAATTCCATCTAATTTTATGAACGAATTCTTTTACAATAATTATTTTTTTCGCTGTTTTTGTCGAATTATTTTTTTGTCGCAATTTCACAAGGTAACTTACTAAATTATTTTTTTTGTCGAATTTATGTTTTAATGCTAATTGTTGGTTGATTTTGTTTTCGATTTTTAGCTTGAAATGATTTGTTTTTTTTTTTCTGTAGAATCTGTGCTCGTTTTTTCTGTAGAATTTGTGTTGATTTCAAGATCTGATATTTGTTCTTGCTTTTGCTTTTGCTGAATTTTTTCATGATTTCATAAGCATGAAATTATTTGTTTTCAGTTGATTTCAAATGCAGAGTATGATATTTAGTTTAATGTAGTGTTGATTTTAGTCGAAAAATTTATGAATGCATGTTTATTTTAGATTGTTTCTAAATGCTTCTGAAATTATGAATTCTCATATATATTTTTTGTTTGTTTGCAAATTAGTGTAGATTCAACTGGTGGAAATGAAGAAGATATGTTGATTGAAGGCTTGAAGTTGGAATATTTAACAATTACCATTTGAGTTGTTTTAATTTTTAACTGAAATTTTGGACTTGTGTAATTTAATTTGTAATTGTATTATGTCAGTGTTGTATTATACGGAGTATAAGTAAATAAACCTCTTTTTTTTAACTAGTTAAGTGTGAATTATTCATATAGTTGAAAACTTTTTTTTATAACTTATTAAACATAAATATTTAATAACGAGTACACATTTACGCTAAGCAAATAAAGGTTACAAAAATGCCGACCTTAACACAACACAAACTTCGTTATTAATTTTTTTTAACTAAAAAATGTAAACGAGTTAAACGGGTTTGTCAGGTTCATGTTGAACCTGTTGACCCTTTTAATTAATCAGGCCGGGTTCAAGCCAATGGGTTTCAACCCGTTTATTTTTTGACCCGACTCGATTTCGACACGACCTGTTTCCCAACTCTACTCAAGGCACCACGTGAAATACCATAATTTTCAGGGGCACTCATGAAAATTTCCTGAAATGAAAAACCAATCTTACGTGGACGTATGTAAGGAAATAGTTTAGAATCCAAAGCAAGAAGGGAATTATTAATTTTTTTTTTTTTGCAATTTTTAGGGAAAAAATTCTGATTTTGGTTGGTTCGAACTTCGAACCCCTGACCTCATCATAGAAGAGTCTCGAATCACTAGACTGAACTCAAACACTCATCCGCAACATCTCGCAAATTCCACCACCGCAGCACAGCGGCGTTTGACTTCACGCGCCACCAAATTCCGCGAAACCCTGAAACCTCCAGAATAAACAATAATGGAGGTTGAGAGCATCCCCAATAAATCAATCGATAATGACGAAAATAAGAAGAGGAAGAAGAATCCAACAGAGAGAAAGGCTAGAAAAGAAGCAGAATCTCAAAATTCTGCCGTACCATTCATTGAAGATACTATTACTACTGCTAATAATAATGCAACTGCTGCTAGCAATGATGATGGTTCGGAAATTAGGGTTTCGATGTTTGATTATTCAATTGAGAATCATTTTAGGGAAATGAATAAGTTTTACAAGCTTTGTGGTGAAGAAGAACATGGTGGTTTGTTTGATGAAGAGATTGAACGCATTGCGTCTTCGATCACTTTTCTGAGGTAATGCTATCTTATTTGTTTTCAAAATTTTGAAGATAGTTCATCTAATTTTTGGTTGTGTATTGAAAATTTTGGATTATGTTATGCGTAGATGTATATTTTGATAATTTATGGCCAATTGATGTAGTGTCGTATTAGTGTGCAATTGTTGTCCAGTGTTCGACCCGAGTACTTGAGGTGAAATGAAGAGTCGGATTAGAATAGTTTATCCTGCACAATTTTTGTGCTTTGAAATCAGATATTACATATTAGGATTTAGAGAATTGTAGAATGTGACTGAGGAATCTCAGAAATACGCAGTTTCGACGTCACGACGTGTATTTATATATGCTCAAATGAGTTTCTGTTCCATGAAAATTGTATTTGTTTATGCAGTGAGTGGCGATATTTCAATTACAGTCCAAGAACAATGCGGTTTGTTTCTGAAATAGGATCTCCTAGTGAGACTGAAGCTAAAAATGAGATAACTTTATCGCAATTCTCTTCTGCTAAGGTGCCTAAGTGTGATACGGAGGTAATCCTCTCGATATCCTGGGTATTGATTTGCTCACTGCATTGTCAATAATGTTAATTTATGGTTTAGTGAGCAATTTCAATTACTTGGTTCATGTTCTGATGCCTCTCCTAATCCTTGTGTTTCAGGCTGAAAAGGAGTCTAATGCTTCATCTTCTACTGATTCCAAGTATTCTGTCTTATCTGGTCTTTGCTTGTCTTGAAATAAACTTTTATCTGACCCTCACTGAAGGAGTGAGGCTACATGCTTCTGGACCTTTGTGGTATCACTTTGGCAAGTTCCATATTGGTTGTGGTTGTTGGACTGTAGTTATGAATTTCAGAATTAAGCTGGTTTCAACTTCCTAGTTTATGATAATTATTTTWGCTTTCAAAATTTGGCGAGTATGTTAGTTTAAGAGAAGTCTGATGATAGAAAATTTGGTGAGTATCTTATAAAAGGTATGAAGTGCACTAAGGCATTTAAGGTTCTGGAGCCTTGGCAGGAGGCGAGAGTCCAGTCAAGGTGATGTGAGTTACTAATCTCCCAAATTAGAAGTTCACTTCATGCAAGATATATCACCCAGAATCATGTTTTATTCAACTATGTTAGTTGTGTAAATTGCATATTCTTCGATACCAATGCTTTATTTATTTGATATTATATCAAACAGATTGGGGATATATAGTAATATTCTGAAAAAAAGACTTGAAACTACCTCTGTTTTTAATGCATGTTTTTCATGTGGCCTATTTGCCTGGTTCCTTTGCCATGTTTTTTCATTTTCTTGTTCATACATGTTCCTCTTGATGCTTTTTTTTCTAAAAAAAAATATGATAGAGTTGTTCCTAAATTTATGCTTGTTGCAGGAAAGATTTTGTATTATATGCCGGTGGACTTGTTTGGTCACTAGATTGGTGTCCCAGGATAGATCAAGAATCAAATTCTGCTGCACATTGTGAGGTACTGGTGTGGTCCCTCTCGCTCAAATTTTTGTTGTCAGTACTTTTCCTTCTTAAAACTTATTCGTTCCGTTGTTTATTTAAAGTTTTAACTGATTTTTGCGAAGTGAGTGTGCAATTACTTTATTACTTAATTAATTAAGCAGTCGGTTGAAAGGGTAGCTGGTTCAGAGTTTAATTTAATAGTCACAAGATTGTGCTTTTGTTTCTTATAATCAATCAATCAATCATAGCTTTAATCCCATAAGTGGGCTCGGCATACAGTAACCAAAAGTGATTATTCCGGGAAGTCATCCACAGATTTTCCTCCTCCACCTCCTACGATCGAAGGTCTCATTCTCTTGTAAATTCATCTGCTTCAAATCCTTTTTACTCCTTCCCACCAAGTCATTTTCGGTCTCTCTCTACCTTGTTTGAAATCCCCGTCATCCCACTCTTCTACTCTTCACACCAGTGCCCCATGGGGTCGCTGTCTTACCTACCCAAACCAACGCAAGCGGTTTTCCCTTAACTTGTTTGCAATATCCGCAACACCAACTTTCCAACGGATAACATCATTTATGATCCTATCCTGTAGAGTCTTCTTACACATTCATCTCAACATTCGCATCTCTTTGACCCCTACCTTTTGAATATGCTTCGAATTTAAAGGGATGCTTCGATCGCACACACTCTGGTGGTCACTCTCCATTTAATTCAATATTCGCAACACCAACTTTCTTACGGATAACATCATTATGATCCTACCCTGTAGAGTCTTCCTACACATCCATCTCAACATCAGTATCTCTTTGACCTCTACCTTTTGAATATGCTTCGAATTTAAAGGGATGCTTCGATCGCACAACACTCCGGTTGTCACATCTTGGTCAATATCGCTATTCTTTTGGATGATTGACCTAAGATATTTAAAACATTCACTCATGGCCATATCTTTTCCATCCAAGCTCACCACATCATCATTGTCCCCCGTTGTGACCCAAAATGACATTCCAAATACTCAGTCTTACTCCGACTTAGCTTAAATCCTCTAGATTCCAACCTTTGTCTCCATCGCTCCAACTTGGCATTAATCCCAGTTTTGGTTTCATCCGACTTGTCTCCATTGTTTTTGTTTCTTGTTAGTTAGAAAATAATTGAGTAAACATCAGAAGACACAAATGTTAATATAATTCTCGAGATGCATTTGAAATGATTTAGTTTCATGAGACGCTGATATTGAATTCTTGGGATGCACTTGTGAAGCTCTGCAGATGTACTATTATGTGAGGCTGTGCGAATTGTTTCCTCCTGTAGCCTGTACTAGATAAAAAAAATTCGAAACTGTTATGAGGGCACATTAGAGGAGTACTAATTTACATTCTGCGACTCTCATTTGGCTTTACATCACACTGTATGTCTGTATGGGGCAATGTAGATTGAAGAAGCAGTTATGGGGGATTAGTTGGACATACATGCTTTATATCTGTCGCATAATTGTTCTTTCCCCTACTCTTTTACTAAGTCCGCAAAGAATATGATTCTTATCAGTGTTGCTACGGTATATTTTCATGTCCTTATATGAACATCTTTTTGTTCCTTTCCAGCTTCTCTTTTCACACATTCACTTACTGCTGCTCTCTCGAAACCCGTGTAGTCCAAATTACACCTATAAATTTACCCTCCTCCATGTCTCCATCTTCCTTCCAGGGGATTACATTGAGGTGTTCTTAGCATGCTAAAGTTCCATATTATTGCTGACTGCTGCTTTAGGTCAAATTTTGGTGATGCTGTATAATCAAGCAGCATGGAAATGAACTAATTGGGGTGTCGTGTTCTCTATGCATGAATTATTTTTTCGTTCATGGGATTCTTTAGGAGATAATTTTATAGATGGATGGGTTGCAGTTAAATAGAAAGTTTGTTAAATGTAGAGATTACTTTCTCGTCTTTTTTTTTAGGAAAATTTGCGAGAAAAGACCTTTTAAAAATATTTTTTTGTAAGAAAAGACCTTTTAAAAAATTTTATGTAAAGAGGAACCTTAAAAAAAAAAAAAAATTTGCGAGGAAAGACCTCTGAGCATATTTCCGGCGTTGACCACGTTTGACCGGTGAAAAACTCCTAATTGCACTCCTTTTGGCCATTTTACACTCTTTGCTTCCCTTTTTCGATTTCCCTCCTTCCTACTCTTCCTCACTCTCTCTCTCTCTCTCTCACTCTCTTCTCAACTTCGCCGTTCTTCTTCTTCTTCCATTATTATTACTCTGTTTCTCTCTCCTAAATCTTCTTCTCAAAACAACCGACAATTATTCAACCCCCCCTAAAAAATGCGCATTCATCATCTTCTTCTTCTGTTTCTTCTCCTTCATTTTCAGTTCATCAATGGCAGAACAATCCCAGAACACAAAGCACTCCTTTCCATAAAATCCGCCATTGTTGACGACCCACAAAACTCACTTTCTTCATGGGACACAAACACCCACCACTGCACTTGGTCACACGTCACTTGCTCATCGTCTTCTTCGCGTCATTCAACAGTTGTTTCACTCAACATTTCTGGGTTAAATCTCACTGGTATTTTGTCCCCTGATATTGGGTATTTATTGAATTTGCAGAATCTTTCTGTTGCTTCGAACTCATTTTCTGGGCCAATCCTACCATCAATTTCTCTTCTTACTAAGCTTCGCCACCTCAATCTCTCAAACAACATCTTCAACGAAACTTTTTCCACTTCACTTTCTTCACTGAAGAAGCTCACTGTTCTCGATGTTTACAACAACAACATCACTGATGTTTTGCCATTGAGTGTTGTTGAGATGTCAGAACTGAGGCATCTTCATTTGGSTGGTAACTATTTTTCAGGGGAAATACCATCTGAGTATGGAAGATGGGGGAAACTTGAGTATCTTGCAGTTTCTGGGAACGAACTTGAGGGGAAAATACCACCTGAAATTGGGAATTTGAGCTCATTAAGAGAGCTTTATATTGGGTATTATAATGCATACAGTGGTGGGATTCCTCGTGAAATGGGGAATTTGAGTGAGTTAGTGAGATTTGATGGTGCCAATTGTGGGTTATCTGGTGAAATACCACCTRAATTAGGGAAACTTCAAAAGCTTGATACTTTGTTTTTGCAAGTTAATACACTTTCTGGGTCATTGTTGAGAAGAGAGTGAGAGAGAGAGAGCAAGGAACAGTAGAATGAAGCCAAAAAAAGAGGGAAATCGAAAAAGGGAAGCAAAGAGTGTAAAATGGCCAAAAGGAGTGCAATTAGGAGTTTTTCACCGGTCAAACGTGGTCAACGCCGGAAATATGCTCAGAGGTCTTTCCTCGCAATTTTTTTTTTTTTTAGGTTCCTCTTTACATAAAATTTTTTAAAAGGTCTTTTCTTACAAAAAAATATTTTTAAAAGGTCTTTTCTCGCAAATTTTCCTTTTTTTTATATATATATTTTTTTTAAATCCTGGCTCATTTTTTTTTCAATGCTGAACAAGCATTTCTCATACACCCTAAACTTGTGAAGGTTTAGATGTTAAATTGTTTCGCTGTTCTCACAAAGCTATCCCTTCTGTATACTTATTTACTTGGTTATAGTTTATCTTTTCGCCATAGTCTTCTACTCTTCTCTGCTCCAGTATTAATATCAGGGAGGGTAGAGAACCAAAAACACTGTGAACATTCTATCGCCTACTCCAGTGTTAACCTGTAATATCTACTGTCTGTTGAACTGTTCTCTAAAAGCTTAGATGTGAGGACTCGAGGAGGATGGAGAACCGAGACATTGTTAAGATTCTATCACCTACTCCAGTGTTAACATGTAAAATCTATTGATCTGTTGAACTGTTCTCGAAAAACTTAGATGTGAGGAGGGTGGAGAGCCAATACATTGAATTTTTTGGATGGCCATGAGCCATTGCATGCTTGTCTTGGAGTTACAAGTGCCACCATTAGTAGGGTTCAGATGAATTTTTTTATTTCAAAATATTAATTATATAGTCTAGCTCACTTTCTTATTGTTGTTTTACCTGTTAGTTTATTGCTGTTGCTGCACATCCTCCTGATTCAACTTATCACAAGCAAGGAGCTCTTCTTAATGGCCGGGGGATGATACAGATTTGGTGTTTATTGAGCTGTACAACCAAGGAAGATAAGCAAGCTCCTGTTGGGAGCACAAAAAGGATATATAAAACGAAAAAGGTTTCTAAGAAGGAAGTAAATCAACCTGTTAGGTCCAGAGGAAGACCTAGGAAGAATTCAATAAAGGGTGCTCCTGCCACAGATCCTGAAGGTCAGACCACTCAAGCTCTTGTTGTTCATATTCCAGAAAAGGCACTGGAGGTTTCTTCTGCTGACGAAACCATGCTAAGTTTGCACACCCCCCAAGACATATCTATTTCTGTGGAAAAACATAAAAAGGAAGCAACAAAACAAAAGAAGTCCAGAGGAAAAGCTAAAAAGAAAGTACTAGATAAAACTTCGTTTGAAGACCCTGACGGTCAGTTTATTCCAGCTCTTGCTGTTCGGCTTCTGGAAGATGCATTAAGTGCAACTCCTATGGATACAAATGTACCAAGTGACCCTGCTCCAAAGAAAGAGAAAGGAAAGGCGTCCATAATGGAACTATAACAATGGATGAAACTGCTGCCATTGAGTTTCCTGATAAAATTAAAAACATTTCACCAACAGAAGATCACTTGCTGAATACCTCCGTGGCGCTTGGAGAAATAGGCAAAAGGCGTACTAGTAAAAGAGTGCTGGAAGCTGATTCGGAATGCACACTTGCAGTATTGAGGAGAAGGTCAAGAAACAAGCCAAAAGTATGCAATAACCTTAACGTTGAAAACAGTGGCTTGCCAACTCATGGTGAGGGGGAGGGACCTTTCCTTGAAAGTGCAGAAGAAAATGGCTTGCAGAAAGAGGATAGGGTATTAGAAGGCAATGCTGTAGGTGACAAGCTCTCTGATTTGGGTTCTGATGGTTGTGATATGACAGAGAATGATGTGCTTCCTAGAGTTGTCTTGTGCCTGGGTCATGATGGGAAGGTTGCATGGGATGTGAAATGGCAGCCTTGTAATGCTGTTCAGGCTGTCAACAAGCACATAATGGGCTATCTTGCTGTTGTTCTCGGGAATGGATTGGTTGAAGTGTAAGATCGGTGGTGTCTCATCTGTATAGTTATATCATGTAGACTTTTCGTCTTCTTCTAGCTGTCCTTTATAGAGCTATGCCTCGTTTTATTCTTGTTGTCCCCTTTTCCCACTCCCTATTGTTTGTTTGGAGGGTGGATTTATCTTTTTAGTGAAGTTTAACCCTGCATGTGAATGACTTCATTTTTTCTTTTAGATACAAGTCATTTCCTCATATTTTTCAAGCCAATTGTATTTTATGAAACTTGTCTTATGCACACCATTGAAGAAGCTGCTAATATAAAATCTTGTTTAAATCTTTTAATTTATGTGCTGAAGCTGTGCTGCTGCTTATTATGACGTCATTTTCTTGAAGAAAAATTTGGATTTGTTCTTATATGTCTGCTTCCTTGATGCCTGGTGTTGTGTTGAAGCAATTCATGTTCTCATACCATATGAAAGTTGGTGTCTGAATTCTCGATCTGAGCTTTAATCTATTCTAATTACACGCCTTTCATCATTTCAGGTGGGAAATTCCTTCTACTCAAGTTATAAAGTGTATTTATGCATCTCGGCGTGGTAAGGGTACAGATCCTCGCTTTGCAAAGTTGAAGCCAGTATTCCAATCCTCGTTATTAAAGTATGGTGATATGTTGAGGTAAATTACATCGTTTGCTTCTGTACATCTGAATATAGGAATAATTATCATCAATAATAGCAAGTTTGGGGCAGCTTTCCAAATGAATCCCAAGTTTGGATTATATTAACATAATCCAAGGTTGTGACTAGTGACTAGCCTTCTAGTATTGGTCTTTATTGTTAGACTTATAAAAGATGATAGATGGTTGATTATAGTTAATATAAATTTATAAATAAATCTTAGATGGTGGAACATAGAGAAGAAAAGTGGAGGTTGGTGGACTGCCGAGGGTGATTATGTGTTGTCATACTCATTGCTACAATGTATCATCTTTCTTAGGATTTTTTTTTTTGGTGTAAAACCCCCTTAAATTTACCCCCTCTTGAAAAGAACCCCCTTATTGTTGTTGTTGTTGTTTAATTAAACCACCAAACCTTTATAAAGTTTCAACTAGCACCACCAAATCTCAACTCCGGTGAGATTCCAGCCAAAGATGGCTCACCTGTCCCTATTAATAACTGTTATGCCTCGTTTTGAATCGAGGCAACACTCTCTTACAACGGTCGCAAAACCAAATCATAAAAACCCCAAAAAAAAACTCCTCCCCCAAAAAAAATAAAAATAAATAAATAAACCAGAAATTTATCGTATTCTCAGCGCAAATTTGAATTAATCGAGAAGCCCAAGGTAATTTCGTTCCTTTCCAAGTTTGTTTTTGTTCTTATACTGTTGGAATTCGGGCTTTTGTTTTGTCAATTGAATTAGGATTGAAATTAGGGTTACGATTTCATCTTAATTAATTTGCTCATTTGTTGTTCTATTAGTTCATGGCTATGAATTCCAATTTGATATTTTGACTGTGACCACGAGGAGAGAGAGAGTGAGAGATTAGAGATTTGTAACTTCTTTTACAGAGAGAGTGTGGAGAGAGGTAGAAGATGGAGTTGTAGAACGTGATGGAAGAAAGAGAAAGGTTCGGGGTGATAGATAAGTGAGGGTTAAAGTAATTTCACAATGATTTTAGAGGGAAATAGGGGCAGGTGGGCCATCTTTGGTCGGAATCTCATCGGAGTTGAGATTTGGTGGTCCTAGTTGAAACTTTATAAAGGTTTGGTGGTTTAATTAAAAAAATATAAGGGGTTCTTTTCAAAAGGGGTAAGTTTAAGGGGGTTTTACACAAAAAATCCTCTTTCTTATAAAGATAAAACTTACTGCATGTGTTGTTTTTATGAACCTTTAGCTTTCCAGCAACTTGTTAACCGTTCTGAACTTTGCAGTATGCCTCTGATTGAGGAATGGTCAGCTTCCCCTCCACACAATTTATTATTGGCTGGATGTCATGATGGAGTGGTAGGTATTTAGTCAATGTCTTAGTTTTTTTTCTCTTCCAAATATCAGTTGCGAGGCTTATCAATCATAGCCTCCTTTCTTTCCCTCCCTCATAACGCCTGAGTAATTTGATCAACAGTGCCTGGTTGGCTGACTATAATTTATGGGTATCCCTACTCCAGTTTTCGGTCCAGAAAAGATTGAGAACCAATATTGTATGAATTTTTAAAAATTTATTTTGTCTCCTAATGTTGAAAGTTAGTGCAGGTCGCTTTGTGGAAGTTTTCTGTCGGTGTTATAGCTGAAGGTATAATCACAATGAATGATAGGCATAGACTCCTATCATCATACCTCTCCTTCTCTTTGTGTTTTTTAATAGAAAAAGAACTGAGGCTTCTACAAAATCAACAAGTTTGTACTACCTGAGTTAGGGCATTGAGTTCACCTGTTAATCTGTTATGTTATTCCTCATTGATTGCTGAATGCTGATTCAACATGCTGATTCTCTACAGATGCCAGACCCCTGTTGTGCTTTAGTGCAGAGACAGGTCCTATTAGATCCCTTAGTTGGGCCCCATATGAAGGGTAGGTTATTCGACTAATATATTTTGATAATAAATTTATTTTCTTGTCCAAGTTATAGTGAAAATTTATTGTAGTTGTGGACTGTCTGACTCAGTGTCACATAATTCGCTCATCCACCCTTGGACCACTCTTGAATTCGCTTGCACCAAATCTCGGTTTGCAAATTATGACACTGAGGTGCAATTTGGTTGTATAAAAAAAGAAAAGAAAAGAAGATGGTAATCTCCAATATTTAGATTGCAACTCAGCAATTTAAGATGCATTATAGTTTTGCAAGATGATACTTGTTTATTTAGATGGTCTCTATTGTGGTGTGAACCAAGTTAACCATTAAAGTAATATTTTCTCCTTGTTTTTCTTCACAAGATTTAATGTTTTTTTCTCTTTTTATTTTAGATGTTTCATCCTTTGAGGTACCTGATAGCTGATACCCCTTAATTTCTTTCTCAGTGATCCGGAGAGCTCTAATATATTCATCACTGCAGGGCATGGAGGGATGAAGTTCTGGGACTTGCGGTAATGTAGTTTGAAATTTTATATCCCTTAATATCAATGTTATAATATATCTGTTAAAATCTTTGAGTTGGTTGAAAAAATCTTTAAAGAACTTTGTCATGTACTTATCATAGTTATCAGGTAGTCAATTGTCAAGAAGCAAATTTTTAGTGATATCCTGTACAAAAAAGTGGAGCAAAAGTATCTATATATTTTGTTAATAAAAAAGAAATAATAAAAAGTGAGAGGGAAAATCATGGCTGTATTTTACGATCTTTACCCTTGGGCTCATTGTCGAATTTTGTGGTCTTTCATGTTAAAACGCATGCTTTAATAAACTGACTATTGTTTACTAATCTTCACTTGCAGTGATCCATTCTGACCTTTATGGGATGCAAATCCTTCACAGCGTTTTCTATATGGTCTTGATTGGGTGCCTGATCCAAGGTATGATAGAAGTTTTCTTCTGAACACATTAAACTAAATTGTGTTGTTAACAAGTTTATGTTATTTTTGACCCAATCTGATCTGAACTATATTATATGATGTGAATTATTTAATAGAGTTATGTTTTTTCTGATATGTTCTGATAGTTTTGGACAAAGTACTTGAATGCTTATACAAGTTAAATTGAAGATAAGCCTAATTGTATAATACCCATGCAACTACTATGTAACAACTGTATTTTCTTATTATTGAGTAATTATGTTATTCCATTGTTTTTGGAAGAGGGTTTATGTGGTTCTTTGTAAAAGGTTCTCTAATAGTTTAGACTGGCTAGTTCTCGTAGCATTTTTCCTTGCTGCCTCACTGGCAGGGGTGGCCATGCATGTTGACAAAAATTGGCAACTTTTTTTCATTACAAGTGGAAAATCCATCCTTCACAAAGTGTATGGATTTATGGATAAAAATCATTCAAACAGTATAGGAGTAATTATTATTGGCAATTAAATTACATATCAGCTAGGTTTTCCAACCTAGCAAAAGTCACCAAATAAGGCCATGTCTCAAACACTACTAAGGCAAATAGCATTAGTAATTTAGTATGAGAATGTACAGCTTTAACAAACAGTATTCCATATTGCTTATGTTTAGCAACTAATCTTCTTGCAGCCATAAATGCTAGAAAATCCATGATAATGAAGTCCTAAACAGGCCTTTGAAAATCCAGCAAATGCAATATCTTACTCTACACCTCTGCAGCATAATTATAGTGGAAAAAAGTTCTGCATAGTGTTGATCAAAGACTCCCATCTGTGAAACCTGTTCTGTCAACTGTCACAAAAATACTTTAGGGGGCGTTTTGGTTCATAAAATATTGGTATGAGGTATGGGTTTAAGTTATTAAAAATCATACCCGATGTTTGTTTTGTAATTTTATGATTTAAAAACTCATACCTAAAATTGCGGTAATGGGAATGAATTTGTATACAAATATAAATTTATGTTCATTCTCATGCTAATGCCATTGCATCATTAAAAGCCCAATTTTCTTCTTAAATTATCATTCCCACTCAATACAACTCCCTCAAGTGGTAATGAGTGGTAATGAAATTCTTAAGAAATTTTGTCTCCATGGAGAGAAAAACACAAGTTTGAGATAAGATTGTTTCCCATGAAGATAAAGTTGTGACCAACTTCATTTCCCATAGTGATTTTAAGAGTTTTTCCCTATTTAAAAACTCATTCTCATTCCCACCATTTAGTCCCAATAACCAAACAAGCCATCAAGGTATGGATTTTAGAAAGCCACGAGAAGAGGTGGGTATGGCTCATTCCAACATTCTAGGTATCAAATAAAAGCAAGGGAAATTCCCACTGGTAGCTACCAGTTTTTTTATTTCCCAGCGGTAGCCTTATTCTAGCTAATTAATCCCAAACGTGACCTTAAGTGTGGTTTTGGCCGTTAATTCTTATGTTTTGGCCGTTAAGTGTGTAATTCTTATGTTAAGTGTGTAACGGCCAAAACAAAGCTAAGATTAAGTAAACAACTAAGGTACGTTTGAGATAATTAGCTAGAATAAGTACGCTGGAGAGGCGGAGGTGACGGGGGGGGCCAGGCGACGTGCCAAGTTTATTGGGGAAAAACGAGTCAAAAAAAAATAAACAAATGAAGAAAGAGAAGCAGGAAGTTCAAACCCAAAACGAACATTAAACGATTAAGCATGCGCACTAATGACAGAATGACAGGTAGGGGGCCCAATTCATTCATGTTATTTAATTTTAATTATACAATTTACAAAATAAACCAAAATCAAACATATTTCCAACGCATTACCAGCAAAGCCCAACGGTCTGCCTCACAAACTGTTCAAATGACTACTGCTTACAGTCGACGAGACACTGCGACGGGCGGTCGGAGTCGGCGACGGAGACGGGAGAACGCGACGGCAGAGCGGCTGGCGGGCTGGCGGCGAGTCCGGCGACCTTGGTATTCTTTTTTTGCGATTTTAATTGTTTTTTTCCGGGTTTTTTGTTTTTGCAATGTTTAATGTAATTTGAATTATGTGTATTGTAGTGTATTGTATATTCTTAATTTAGTTCAATGATTTATGCTTTATTGAAAATTTGGAAATTGAAATGTTAATTTTTTTTAGTTGTTGAAATATTGAATATTAAATTGGTTTTGTTGATGATTATTGAATATGAATACTTCATAAGTTGATTAGTTGAATAGTTGATTACTTCATAAGTGAATGTATGAATAGATGAGAAGAATAGATGTGGTAATACACTAATTTGATTATGATATAATAAATTATAAAATATAATTGACTTATTGTTTATCAATTTAATTAGGAAATGTCAATGATTCCAATTCATCTAATTCAAACAAGCTCAAGTCTAAAGGAAAGCAACCCGATAATCGA
>SNQN01000532.1:28395-140641 GCA_008642245.1 Bassia scoparia
AAGGATATTCTAATTTAGGTTCAATGATTTATGCTTTAATTGAAAATTTGGAAATTGAAATGTTAATTTTTTTAGTTGTTGAAATATTGAAATATAAAATTGGTTTGTTGTTAGAATTATTGAATATTGAATACTTCATAAGTTGATTAGTTGAATAGTTGATTCTTACTCATAAGTAGAATTATTGAATTGAGAAGAATAGATGTGGTAATACACTAATTTGATTTGATGATATAAAATTATAAATATTAATTGACTTATGTTTATCAATTTAATTAGGAAATGTCATGATCCAATTCATACTAATTCAATCTAATTCAAACAAGCTCAAGTCTAAAGGAAAGCAACCCGATCTTCGACAATTTATGTTCAAAAGAAAAAAAACCCAAGAAACAACTTCTTCTTCTTCTCCCGCCCAAAGTCAAGCACCTAATGATGACATATCTAATGAAAGCATTGACCCTCCTTCGATTACCTCTCCCCAAAATGAAGATGTCAATATGGAGGATGGTAGTCCAAGTAGTACAAATGTACCATTAGAGAATTTAGATGAAGAGGAGGAGGATGAGGAGCTAGTATATGATGTTGAATTACTTCCACATGATCCCGGGAAAAGAATAAATATTATGAATTATCCTCCTAAAGAAAGGAATGCGGTGAGGAGAGCTTACATTCTTATGAAACCTTGTCAACCTAAAACCCACAATTTTCCTCAAAGAGAATGTCACGGTCGTCTTCGTCGTTTTGGTGTTAATTGGTTCAAGAAATGGAATTGGCTTGAATATAGCATAGAAAAAGATGCCGCATTTTGTTTTGTTTGCTTCTTATTCAAGAGAGATGTTGAAAAGAATAAGGGAGGTGATGTATTTTTTTACCCGATTTGATATGAATTGGAGCTTTCTAAATTTGCACCCCCGATTTCAAAATCCTAGCTCCGCCTCTGCCGCTGGGAAATAAAAAAACTGGTAGCTACCACTGGGATTTCGCAAAAACTGGTAGCTACCAGTGGGAATTTGCAATTGCCCTCATTCCAACACAAAATCCAAACACTTGGTATAAGGAATAAAGTTCCAACCCCATAGCAGGATTCATTCCTCATTTCAAACCTATACCAATTCATGAACCAAACTCCCCCCTTAATGGTTTGCTTTGCAATTGCATATCAATTGCCCTTACATAAACACTCTGTAAAGCTTTCAACATAAGGTTGTATTCACCCTAATAGGTGCTTCTTGCAGCACAAAAATTCACATTATCCCATACAAAAATCCATGGTAATAGTCTTAGAAGTATGTTTATCATAATTAGACATTGTTAATTAGAATGGTTACCAACTTACCATAATCAAAATGGTTATGGTCTGTCAGAATGGTTATAGACATTATAGTCTATCTTATCATAATCAGACACTGTTAATCCATGATAATAAAAATGGTTATAGTCTCGCATAATTAGACATTGTTAATCAGAATGTTTCTTAATGTCTTTTTCTTCTGGCTATATAATGTGTGGTCCTACATATTGTTTCTTGAATGAAGGCAAACACCCATGCTATTTATTTCAAGATGACTATCAATTTCATTTAGTGGAGCCACGCTTCGACTCAAAGAACTTCGAAGATAGAACTAAGTCTGATTGTAAACTGTCCTCTCTGTTCTATTAAACTGTCATGCATCTTTCTTTAATTCTCTTCTTTCATGATTTTCCTCTGTCTAGATGTGTCCTTGTATCTTATGATGATGGGACACTGTGGATGCTTAGCTTATCAAAAGCTGCATATGATGTACCAGTTACTGGACAAGCTTTTAGTGGAACACAGCAACAAGGGCTACACAGTTATTCCTGCTCATCATTTGCTGTATGGAGCATTCATGTCTCACGACGAACAGGTTGAATTAGTATATTTTGTGGCATTTGTTTACATTTTAGCCCAGCTAGATGATTTTAATTACTTTATCTGTTTGCTAAGAAGCTCTGTTCAGCTACAATTTGAATTTCTTACTTTAATACAAATGAAAAGCTAATTTTCATGTCTTGAGATACTTGACCGTTAATTTCCATTAGTAAATACGTAAACATCATTAGAGATGTTGTTTGATTGGTCATAATGTATAGTTTTCAAATATGTAAATTACATAGTTTTTGCTTACACAAAATGAAAGATAATTATGGTCAAACGTGTGTCTTGGAGACCATGAAAAATGAAAATAGTATACATTGCAAACAATATGGGACTGTAGTAATTTTTTCATCTTTGGTTTAACTTTTTTTTTATATATATATATATATATATATATATGTATATGTATAGGGATGGTTGCATATTGTTGTACAGATGGAACTGTTCTCTATTTTCAGGTAAGTTGCGCCTTCGACTCCTATTCAACTTAATCTATGTTGTCTTTGACTCTTTGCTTATTAGATTTATAGTGTAATAATGCCTGACCATTTCAACAAGCTTCTCATCAATCTGCAATGCTTTATATTCCCTTACTAAGAGTGAAAACTGATGCACAAAGATATAAGTATGTGCCTATGATTCTATTCAGTGCTTTGTTTATTTCTTTTTTTTTCAACAATATATTTTAAAAAAAAACCCTTTTTCTACTGTGGGAATTTTTTTGCTGTGTCCTGCCAGTGGCGGACCTACATTGGGCCCTGGTGGTGCACGTGTACCACCAATCGGCCCAAAAAATTTGGGCTTTTTTTTTTAATTTAAAACAGTTTTAAAATAAGTATAAAATAAACTGAAGGTAATTATAAGCATATGTTGCATCCTAGCCCAGTGGTCTGAAGCCTTGTTATTTTGCCCAAGGTCCCGTGTTCGATTCCTCCTAACTAAGGGTTTTTTTTTTTTTAATTTTTCCTCTCTCTCTCTCAAACTCAGTCTCTCAAACCCTAAGTCCCTAACTCAATCTCTCAATCTCTCTCTCTCTCTCTCCTCGGCGCCGGCGCGGCGCCTCACCGGTCACGGCGTCAATCGTCCCTCATCACTCGTCGTCACTCGTCGCATCGTCTAGTCGTCTTCTCAAATGCTCCTACACCCTGTTAACAGTCCTGCAGGTAAATCCTTTCACTTATTCTCAATCAAATTTTGCTATATTTGATTATGTCTGAAACAGTAATTCATGGTTTAGAGCTTGCTTTGATTTGATTTCTGGGTTGTGAAATTATTATGTCATTTATGTGTTATCACTCGTCAATTTATATGTGATTGGCGCAGCGCTCACTCCGTCTCCGTCAACACCGTCACTCGGCTCACTCCGTCAGTGACCTCAGCCCCACTCAGGCACTCAGCCGTGTCAGCAGTCAGGTAGTGACCCTGTATTAGGACTTGAGTTTGACTGATTCAAGGCTTGGAACCAGAAATTTTTTGCTGAAAAGCCGAACTTTAGATTAGGATATTTCATATGGTTTTAATCTCTATTTCCTAGTGTTTCCTAGAATTTGTTTTATTATCATGCAAAACCAATATGAAATATTCCACATATCTCTATTCTTTGCTTACTGTTAATTGTTATTTGTTAATTGTTGCAAACTTGGTAATAATTATTGTATTATTGTTGATAATTGTTGATATATTTTTAAGTTATTTGTTAAATTCTGTTTTTGTAATATGTTAGTTTGTAATTTGTTCATAGAATTTGTTGTTGAATTGTTCATAGAATTTGTAATTTAGAAAGTGTTGTTAATATTTGTTAGAGCTAGTTGGTCAAATGACACAAGTGAAAGACAAATTGCGAAATAGCATGGGAGATCAAATGTTGAATGATTGTTTGATTACTTATTTGGAGAATGATTTGTTTATGAATGTTAGCATGAAAGATATCATGAACCGATATCAAAAYATGAGAACTCGTCGAGAATTGTTGTAATAAGTTTAGTACTATTTTGTTGTGTAATTTAAATATAAACTTTTATTTTGTACTCTTTTAATATGTTTATGTATTTTGTAATATTTTGTTAAGAAATTTTTTTTTTTACAAGTTTGTTAAATATTAGTGACCCACCAGCGGGAAATTCCTGGGTCCGCCACTGTGTCCTGCAGTTCTAAAATTGGATTTTGTATATCTAGATTATGTTAGTTGATTCTAGAAATATTACAAAGAAGTATGTTAAAGCTAGTTTCGAGTTGCATCAAACTGGTGCAATTACCAGCATACATGGAATTTATGCCATCATGTGATTCGGATTTATAACACTTTGTAGGTCTTAGTTGTCTAGAAATCACAGTGGATGTTCATCTAATCAGTTCAATCACAAACACGGTCGAATTATTTGCTCAGAAATCAATCAAATAAATATTTTCTAGACAAACCTGGATTATTATTTTATTTTATTTTATTTTATTTTTATCTAGGGGGTCAGTAGGCAATTCAGTTTATCTGCTTCTCAAACTTGGTGATATCACATAAAGCGTCTCCTTTGAATTATGTCTATTTTGGCCTTATAAGGAGTTTTGTCTTCATACACTACATCCGAAGATTGGCTGATTTGTCTCTTTTAATAGCTGGATTTGTATTGGTTCTTTGTTCTTTCTTTTTCCTTTTATATATTCCTTTTTGTTTTTGTTTTTTCTGTTTTTCCTTTTTGTTTCTTCACACCAACTGAGCTTGATTGTGTTGATGCTACCAGCTGACACACAAAGCAGTCGACAAAGATCCATTAAGAAATCGGGCCCCACATTTTCTCTGCGGCTCATTGGCAAAWGAAGAGTTAGCAGTCACAATGAACATTCAATTACCTGGTTCTCCACACTGAATGAAAAAGTCAGCAAATGAATGGTCAAATACACCAAGACCTGCTCGAACCATTGCTTCTGGTTTAAATCAGTCAAAAAGATCTAGAAAAGGGACTGATAAAAGCCAAAAACCTGATGACCAGGTTCTTGGTAAGCTTCTACTAAACCCTCTCTTCTATCGTTTTTGGGATTAAATTTATCGTTAGTAATCATGTGACTCCCCTCCATAACACAGCTATATGCTATGGTGATGATACTGGATACGGAGACACAAACGAAACTCCAACTAGTGCCAAAAAAATGGAAAAGGAAAACCAATCAAAACGAAGAAAACAGATAATGATCAAGCTCTGATATGTGTTGTGGAAGATGAGGATGGTGAGAATATTAACGGGAAATCAGAAGTCAAAGAAAAAGCTGGTAAGGTGCTGGAAGTATTTCCACCAAAGATAGTTTCTATGTATAAAGTGAGATGGAATATGAACAAGGGAAGTGAGAGGTGGTTGTGCTATGGAGGAGCAGCCGGAATTGTGCGATGTCAAGAGATTGTTGTCCCTGAGTTTGACAAGAAAAGTTTAAGAAAGTGAATTCTAAGGTATTGTTAGTCTGTGTATATGTAGTAAACTTGTACATAAATTGGCGTACAGTAAGCTGTTCTAGCATACATTAGATCCATTCAGATTTAAGAAATTCTTTTTTCGCAAGCCATGTTGTATATAAGCTACAATATGTTTCAACAGATTAATAATATCTAGGCAAAATGTAATGTAATGATTTTGCGGCGGTCGAAATTGGAGCCTAGTTGTTCAATGCAAGAGATCAGCCAATGAGGAGAAATATGACTAGTGAGGGACATTCTTAAACCTCTTTAACCTACCTAAACTTTTTTCGTACGAGGATCAAACCTTGTTATTGCATTTATGAATTGGTAATACAAGTATTAGAATCAGTTAGTTCGTGTGTTACATACTCAACAATCAAACACTATATAACTCAACTTATTTCTTTATTGGGATTTTATCATAGGTGCCCCTGAACTTTAACGTTTTTTTCAAAATGCACATCACTTTTTTGACCCCTTCCAAATTTCCCTTCAACTTTCAAAAACCTCAAAAAAGTGACTTTTTGGGGAAAAAAATAATGGGCTTTTAATGGAGTCTATTTGACTCGTGTATGTAGTATCTTGTGGGTCCCACTTCATTTAATTATTTTACCCAACATTGTCAAAATCAATTCCAAGCATAGAATTCGAATGAAGTTGGGAAGTTGAAAGGGTTTTTTGGTGAATTGCGAAGTGCGAAAATTCGATTGAAGATATTGGAGTTGCTTGCAATTGTTCGTTGTTTCTGCTGAATCGAGCTATTCAAAGTAAGTTTTGTTCATCATTCATCTCTCAATTTTAGTTTTTTTCCAGAATTATRGTGTTGATTTCGTTACTTTAATTGGATTACAATGAACCGTAGTTGTTGTAAATTTCGCTCATGTTTGTAATTTTTAGTTTTGAAATGATTATTGGGTAAATAGGTTGGATTACTTGTTTGTTTTAGTTTGGAAAATTGAACCTTTGTGTTTGGTTTTGTTTTTGATTTTTTTTCTAGGTATTTTTCTTTATGTTTTGGCAATGTAGGAAGATGAAGTCGATTGTAGTTCATTATAAAGGTGCTAATTTTCAGATTGAAGTTGATGATGTGAAGGAGTATAGTTTCGTGCGTTTGTTGTATGATTTATATGAGTAAGGTCCTAAGCAACATGTTCTTCCACTTGAGTTTCCTAAGATTAGATATTTTCCTCCTCGTGGGAGGGTTGTGGATTTGGTTGATGATGATGTATTGGAGAGAATGTTTGATGTGTACTCATACAGTGAGGTTATTGACATTATTGTGGATGATGGGGATTCTAGCACTGAGTACATTTCACTAGCTAGAGAAATGCAGAGAGAAAGGGTTGAAATGGAAAGACAAAGAATAGAGGAGGTAGAAGAGCAGATTAGGAAAGAAATGGAGGATAGAGAGCGGGAGCAGATGGATTTTGATAGACAACAAAAAGAGATGAGAGAAGAGTTGGAGAGATCTGCTGATGATCATATTTTTGAGATGGAAATGTTTGGTAATGAAGAAGTTGGGCCAACAACTAATGCAGGCCCAAATGGTGGTCCCAATGTGGGCCCAGTTGATGGATCTCCTAATGAACCAACTTTGGGACCACATATTAATCCAGCCCAAAAACAAACCCCAACAAAGAAACAACCTCCCAGAAAGAAAGTGACACCCAAAAGAAAGTGTAAGACCAACCCAACAACTCAACAAACAAACCAAACCCCTGATGAAATCCCGCAAACCCAAGAAAACATTCCCCAATCAACACAAGAAACCCAACAAACCCAACAAACACAAGAAACCCAACAAACACAAGAAACCCAAAATGCTACAACAGAAACACAAGACCCAAACAATAGCACTGCAACAATACCACAACATGAGACTAGGAGGATGTCTAAGACCACAGCTAGGAGGATGGGTGTGAATCATACAAGGCAACCTATGCAAAGAACATACTACCCATGGTAGCACCTGAACATTGGCCAAAAATAGATGTGCCCAAAATATTACCTCCTCCTGTGCAAAGAACAATTGGGAGACCACCTAGGAATAGGAGGAGGCAACCAGGTGAACCGCAAAAAGGCAAAAGAGCTGTGACTGTAAGGTGTTGTCACAACAAAAATGGTTGTATGGGAGGCTTAACAGAGAAAGAGAAGAAGAAAGAAAAGAAGAGGAAACAGACCACTGAAGGCACTGAWMCTGATCACTGATCAGGCCACTAAAGGCACTCAAGCAACAAGAAAAAAGAGAGGAGGGAGGCAACCAAAGAAGCAGTTGAAATTTGGCACCGCAATGTAGTCGATCAATCATTCTGAATAGTTCTATCATTTGTTAGTTACTTTATTTGTGTTTTGTTTGACGAAAAACTGGGCTAATATTTTGGAGTCATAAATTAGATGTTAGAAGCAACTTTTGCTACTGTGCTACTATAAGTTTTTTGATTTTAATTAGAAGCAAGAGTTGCTACTGTAAGTTTTTGGATTTTAATTAGAAGCAAGGGTTGCTACTATAAGTTTTTGGATTTAAATGATGTAATGTATGCACATTTGGATGCCCAGTAATGAAGTTTATACATTGGAAAATTGGAATTCATTGCAATTCATTGCCGTTCAATTCACTTACAAAAGATTGTGGTACAATTTAATTCAATCCATACATATATTACAATGTGCTACAATATCATTCAACTCCATACATATAGAACTACCCTTCAAACCTATCCCAATAAAAATCAACATGAAAAAAATCAACATGACAAATAAGGCAGCCCCCCCCCCCAAATTCAGCCCAAAAGAAACAAGAAGAACAAGTTCAAATACCTTCTCTTTAACTCTTCGAATTCAGCAGTTAACTGTCACAACCATCATTGACTATACCATTATTGCCATAGAAGCTATTGACAGTTGCTTCATCTATTCGAGGAACACATCAATCAACAAACCCACATCTCTGCAACAATAATAGAGCCGATTAGGGTTTTAGTGGAATCAGAAATTCGCACATCACATTTTCTTCCAATTCTGCATTTGCATACCCTTTGATCATACCTAAGATTGAACAAGAACCTGTGTAAGTCTTGGTTTGGTGTAGAATTGAAAGATGAAGAAGAAGCCATTATTGCAGGGTATTTCACGAAGAAGAAGAAGGGAGAAGAATGAGATAATGTGAGATTGAGATTCAACTTATTATTATAACCGTTGTTAAGTAAATGAAGTGGGACCCACAAGATACTACATACACAAGTCAAATAGACTCCGTTAAAAGCCCGTTAATTCTTTCCCCAAAAAGTCACTTTTTCGAGGTTTTTGAAAGTTGAAGGGCAATTTGAAAGGGGTCAAAAACGTGATGTGCATTTTGGAAAAAACGTTAAAGTTCAGGGGCACCTATGATAAAATCCCTTCTTTATTTTATGACAGACTGACAGATTCCATTAGTTCCTGTTGAAATTATGTTGACGGCTCTGGATCCGAGGACTAATTAAGCACAGGATTCGGGCTAATCAACCAAATTGAGGCAATCGATCCAGGCCTAATCTACGAACTCACACCAAATGACTACGTAAGATACTTGTGCAAAGGAGGTTACAAACTTACAATGGATCCACGTTAGAAAAATATTCATGATAGCAACAAGAAGGATCGTTACGATTGCGTCAAATTTAAGCCCTGCATAGTTAGAGTAAGACCTTTGTTTCTTTGAACTTAATTTTATGGTACTTCACTTTCGTTTTGTTTCATTAGTTCAAAAAATTATTACTTAGTTTAATTTAATTCAGTTCAAATCCTATTTAATTCAAAGAAAATAGTCGAGTAGATGTATATATGAACCTGCATTTACAAGTATAATAAACTAAACTGATTTCTACCAAAATTGATCTCTTAGCTTCATTTGAATCAAGTCAATTACAGAGTACAAGAGAATCCCAACAAGGACACGTAACAAAATATTATTCAAACTTTTTTCTACCAAAACTTAGTTACTGTTCCAAGTATCGAAAACCTAGATCTAGAAAATAGGGGAATTAGAATCTTGATGTCTTTTCTTGATCGTTCGCCGGAAAATACGTCGAAAAACACGCCAGAGGAGTACGTCAAATTCCCTGAGGAGAGAGAAAATGCAGTCAGAGGCCCAGGGGTTGTTCCCTGGGGACCACCTCCGATGCTTAAGTCAGCAAAGGAAGGAGAGAGAAAAGAGAGAATCCGAGAGTGTGAGAGAGAAAGTACTTATTTTGTGTAAAGTGTCACAATGAATGAATGAATGTGTAGGTAGTCCAATTATGATGCTGAGCTCCTATTTATAGACAACAAGAGGGTAACCTAGTAATTGCATTCAATTTAGAAATATCTAGAAGATCCTCTAACTGAATTCAGTTAGACAGCTTCTTGCAAAAGTTTCCCTCGTTTGACTGGTCAACGAGGTTGTTAATGGCATTTTCGTAATAACCAATAATGGGTCTGGCCCAATGTTTGGTGGGCTGGAACAATTAGCCCCACGCTCAATTCTTTAGCAAGACTTCCTTTGAAGCTTAAGAGTTTAGCGGAATTTGGCAACTAGTTCCAGTATTCTTAAACGTTGACTGATCTATCCGAGGGTATAAATACGAAATCCTATACTTAGGATTTTAGCCCCTACCTTTGGATGGGTCAGGTAAACGTACAGTTAGGATTAAACCACACAAATCCCCTAGGCGTTTACAGCCTTGGGCGATCAAAAGCTTATTCATAGGATTGTCCTAAGTGGGCGATCCGAGAAGAGCAAGTCCGAGCCCCTAGGCGTTCATGAGAGTGGGCGTTCTAAGGCCAAGAACGGATTGCCATTACAAGGCAATCCGAGAAATACATGGTTCAATGCCTTGGGCATTTAAAGCTCAAGGCGATTATAAGACCATAAACTCGGATAGCCTTAAGTTGGCGATCCGAGAACTATGTAATTTAATGCCCTGGGCGTTTCAAAGCTCAAGGCGATTAAAAGACAACAATCTCGGATTGCCCTAAGTTGGCGATCCGGGAAATACATGATCTAATGCCCTGGGCGTTTCAAAGCTCAGGGCGATTAAAAGAACATAAACTCGGATTGCCCTAGGTTGGCAATCCGAGAACTATGTAATTTAATGCCCCGGGCGTTTCAAAGCTCAGGGCGATTAAAGACATTAAACTCGGATTGCCCTAAGTTGGCGATCCGAGAAATACATGATCTAATTCCCTGGGCGTTTCAAAGCTCAAGGCGATTAAAAGAACATAAACTCGGATGGCCTTAAGTTGGCGATCCGAGAACTATGTAATTTAATGCCCTGGGCGTTTCAAAGCTCAGGGCGATTAAAAGACAATAAACTCGGATTGCCCTAAGTTGGCGATCCGAGAAATACATGATCTAATGCCCTAGGCGTTTCAAAGCTCAAGGAGATTAAAAGAGCATAAACTCGGATGGCCTTAAGTTGGCGATCCGAGAACTATATAATTTAATGCCCTGGGCGTTTCAAAGCTCAGGGCGATTAAAAAATCATAACTCGGATAGCCTTAAGTTGGCGATCCGAGAATTAACTGATTGAAGATTTTGAGCGTACTGGTTTACTTAACCCTAGTCGAGGAATGCCCATAATTAGGTTTTACCGATTCATTAGTCGGTACGGCGTTGAAAGAAACATTCTTTCATACATGGTAAACCCCATGGAACCACGGGCGATGGAAACCTCAAGGCGATTACACGCTTAAGGCGAATTGACAGTGGATCACAGACCCCTGTTTTGTCCCGCCTAAGTCTTGGGAAAGCCCCTTGACCTTGGAAATATGTAATTCACGGAATTACAAAAATCACAACTTCTTCTTTTTCTCGGAACGCCGAGTGAGACGTATACCTTGTATCAGAAGGAATACTGTGCAGAAATACCGTATTTTATACAGTACAAATACTTATCTCGTATGAGGCTTTTTAGGAGAATACTACCTAATGGGCTTGAAATACGGGAACAGTAGAAAGCCCAAGTATGACAGCTATATATCTAAGGTTTGCAACCCTTTCTCCTCATCATTTGCAATTGCTTCCTTCTGAATTCTAGAGAGAGAAACTCCCAAATTCTCCATTTTCCTCCAAATGAAAACCCAAATTCTCAAATCCTCAAATTTCAGTCCCCCAAATTCTCACAAGATTTTCACTATGTACCAACCGAAGGCGTTTACTAGGGCAGGCGATTTGCAACAATCTTCCATCATTCACTAAACCGGGCGATCCGTGAATTAGCATCTTTCATCAGAAGGTACGACTTTTTGCGCCCCTTGTTATGGATCGTTTAACTTTTAGAACCATACGTTATGAACTAGAAGATGATTCTTTTCACAATAAGAAGTGGGCGACTAGGTGTAGTTCTAGCTATAAAGATCCGTCCGTTAGGATTGTAGATAACCCAGTTAATGTAGATAAAACTCCTACCGCCGTTCCCGCGGTTAGCCCCGAGTCTAGCTCCCATAACACTAGTGATAGCTTATCGGTGGGGTTTAAGGAAGAATTAAGACACATAGAACCCGTAGGCGGTGTAGTGACCTACGCCGGTAAGCCAGAGGATGAGAATACGTATGCTGACTTCTATAATCATTTCTTAAAATCAGGGATGGTACAAGTAACAGTTGACGACCCGTAGACCGACCGAGAATTCCCTCGGGATGAGGCATCCACTTCTAACGCCTGCGGGGCTAAAGGTTATAATCTTGTCTGCCATTTTAGGAATTGTCTAGGTCAAGAACAATATAGGCGAGTGATAACCTTCCGCTATCGTCTCCCTAATGATTATACCATTGTCATTCCCAGTACCAAGAGGGCGGTTACAAACCCATCTCCTGGTTGTATAGCAGTGTATTTACTTCATTTAGAATTAGGCATTAGGTTTCCTTTGCATCCGTTCATWGTAGAGTTGTTGAATGCATATAGACTATCCTTGGCGATGATAATGCCGAATAGTATATCTCAAATTCTTTCTTTCATCTCCCTCTGTCRTATGCTTGAGGTTACCCCTTCTCTCGTTCTTTGGTGAAACATGTTTTATCTGGTGGAGTCAAAGAAAGATTACGGCGATGGTTGGTATGGTTTTAGAACCAGGCGGTATCACAAGATCCTTCAAAAAACCGACTCCAACCACAAGGGGTTCCGGGGCAAATTCCTTTTCATCTACCACGGCGAAGGATGGAACATTCCCARAAAGCCRAGTAGATCGCCCCCAAATTTCCTTCTAAACAATGATGTCCCACAGATGTCCAAACATGAGGCTATAATGGCCATTTACTGCAAAACCCAAAACATTCTAGTTGCCATGGGCGATGAGTGTTTATTTCCGAGTCGCTGGGTGCCACAAGTCAAAACTCTCTCACGGGAGTTTTTCTTTTCGTATGTCGGCCTCAGCAGGGCGTATTCGAGGGGTACGAGTCTTTACTTTCTTTTATTATTCGCCCTTTGTTATCTAAATTTGTGCTTATCTTGCTTCGGTTTGCAGAATTAGCCATCTCCAGGTTTACACAAGAGATGACGGAGCTAACCCAAAACATTGACATCGTGCGCTTCCTGCTGGATAAAGTGCTTGAGGAAGGGACTGTCCAGGTCCCCCCACTGCCCCCGGTAAGAGTTTTGTTTTGTTTTGCTGAATCTATCTTCAATTTTCTGTCACTCATACTTGACCATTTGCAAAAGAAAAGCACGAAGAAAGACCGCCTTGCGAAAAGCACGGCGGATAATGAGGAAGAGATGGCTGAAGCAGACCACCTAAATGATGATTTTGGTGATGGCGATCCCACCACCGAGCCTTTCAAAGGCTACAACCCTGTAAAAGCATTAAGGGTTGAAGCTGGGCACGATCAGGAGCACCTTTTCCAGGAGGAGGAGGAGGTGCAAAATGATGATAATGGCGATCATGACATCGTCAACGAGGAGGAGGAGGAAGGAGCAGATGAATATGCTGGCCTTCCGTTTACTGACYTCCCAATARAGGTCAAAATGACCAGGACCCATTTGGCGGTCAACCATATGCATTCGCCTGAGGCGGATGCTGAGGTCATACGGAAGGAGAAGGAAAACTTCTTCATTCCCCTAAGGGAGACCTTTTTTGACGTAAGTGHCGTTTTTCGTATTCTTCTCTTTCTTTTCAATTCGCCAGTTTCTAACACTTTGTTTATTTTTCAGCTCTCTGCACGAATCCACGGTTTGCCCGAAGTTTATGGCCAAGCCTTGGCAAACAAGGGCGCTCTCACCCAGGAGCTCGAGGCGAGCAAAGGGAGGGTGAGGAAACTGGAGGGTGAGATTGAGACCCTCAAGACCTCCCACGCTACCGCCCTGGAGGAAGCAACTACCAGAGCCACTCAAACCGAGGAGGCAAAGAGGACCGCTGAGAAGGCCAAGAAAAAGGCGGAGGAAGACCTATCTGCAGCTCGCCAAGAGCTAGAGGTCTTGAAGAAGGCTCCCCTTGCTGAGCCTCAAGACCCAGAGGCGATCATCCAGCAGTGGCGAGATGGGCCAGCGGGGAAGAAGTGGAGGGACGAGGCTGCTTTGAACGCCTTCAGCAAGGTCTCTGACTTGATACAGACCAAGATGTTGGCAGCTGCAGAGAAAGTCATGCCCGGGAAGAAAGAAGAAATCCTTCAGGCGTTCCAAGACCTGATTGCTGCTGAGAGGGTCAAGGCAAGGGAAAAGGCCGAGAAGCAAGCTCAGCAGAGCAAGGAGAGAACAGAGTCCGCCCGTAAAGCCAAGGCAGCTGAGGCGCAGAAGGCGCGGGCCGAGGCGACACGAAGGGCGAATGTTGAGGCCTCTCAAAAAGCAGCTGACAAGCTAAGGAAGTCTTCTTCCGGCGGTTCGAAGGGTGCTGCTTCTTCCGGTGGAAAGGTGTTTTCCTCCGCTTCTGGCTTGAAGATCAACCTTAAACGATCTTTCTCTGACTCAGTTCCTTCGGGCACTGAAGATCCAGCGAAAAAAAAGGCAAAAATCGGCACCAAGCCCCCTGGTCCGAAACTTCCTACTGGATCCAAGCCGAAGAAGCAGACCAATCTCCCTCCTTCAACGCCCAAGCCTTCTGGGGYGAAGCTAGCCAACCCTCCTCCTTCAACGCCAAAATGATTGCTTCTACCTTCCTCTCTTCAAAACTTATGTATTTTGATTTATTGCTTGAACTCTTATATTTAACGCCTTATTTTCTGGCCATGGTGCCATTTATGTATTTGACAATATGCAGATCTTAATTTTGCTCTTAATACTATTGGTTGTTAATCATTCCAAAGTCTTTACTTCATATCTTGCTTTGAAATTTATGCCAAGTATGTGACTCGTTCAAAATTATAACTATAACCATAAGATTATAATTTTAACCAAGTATAGATGTTCGCAGGCGATCAAGAACGAATGAACAAATAAAACCTGTTAAAATGATAAATATTAACCAAGTGTTCATATTCCTGTGCATAGGCGATTTGAAAAAGCCCATAAGCAAGGTTCACCCAAGGCGTTTAGGAAACATAATCCTATATATCCTACAACGGGCGATCCATTAATTAGCAAAAAGGGCCAAAGTTGGCCACGTAAGCTTGCCTTAGGCGTTCTCAACATAGAATTTCATATGCCCCTAAATGGGCGATCCGTGAAAAAGAGAAAACTCTATTTCAAGGGAAWYAATAAATTTATATCTTAAAAGCCAAGATAAAGATGCCCTTAAGCGGGCGATCCGTAAAAAGCTAAAATTTGCACATAACACATACTTGGAAAATCTGCCAGGGGGAGGTAGTATCTTGTCAACAAGTCTATACCCAAAATGCCCCTGACAGCTTTTATTATTATAACCTTTTGATTACATCATTGTTATTCATATACATGACCAATCACTTGTACATAGCAATAGTATGCCCCTACAGTGATGTAATCAAATGTAAAAACGCCGTAGATTATCTGCATTCCATGGGTGAGGCAAAGGATTGCCATCAGAATCTTCAAGCCTGAAGGTTCCAGGGCGAATGACCTTAGTAATCATGTATGGTCCTTCCCAATTAGGGGTAAGCTTCCCCATCCGTAAGTCTTTACCAGTACTCTCAACCTTTCGCAATATAATACCCAATCGCCCTAACAAAACAGGCGGAGTTTCACACGGCTATTGAAATATCTGGTAATTTTCTGTTTGTAACAAATAGACTGGAAAAGGGCGTCTCCACGCAACTCAGGTAGCAGATCCAAATCCACTCTTTTGGATTTGTCATTAGCCCCATGATCATAATAGGTGATTCTGGGTGACGAAGCGCCCACCTCTACAGGCAAAACAGCTTCACTCCCATACACCAAGGAGAATGGCGTATGGCCAGTTGACTCTTTTGTGGTTGTCCTAGCGGACCAGAGAACTCCCGGGAGCTCGTCCAGCCAGGATCCTTTAGCCCCTTCGAGCTTTGTTTTTAAACCCCGTAAGATCACCTTTTTTGCGGCTTCTGCTTGACCATTGGTTTGTGGTCGGCATACGGCTGTGAATTTAGCCCTTATACCGAACTGCTCACAATACCGCCGAGTAGACTCACTCTCGAATTGTCTTCCATTATCGGCGATTTCCAAAATGTGTAATGATATTCCGCCAGATAAATTGCTGAATTTGTTTTTCGGAAATGGCAGCCAATGGTTCCGCCTCAATCYACTTAGTAAAATAGTCAATGGCGACTRTGAGGAATTTCCATTGTCCGGAAGCTGGTGGGAAAGGTCCTAGCAAGTCCATCCCCCATTGATCAAATGGAAGGGTGRGAAGAATCGCAGACAAGTTTGTGGCGGGGAGGCGAGGAATGTCTGCATTAAGTTGACATTTCTCGCATTTCTTGACAAGTTCCTGGGCATCGTTCTTCAGGGTTGGCCAGTAAAAGCCTGATCGTAAAGCTTTCCCTACCAATGTGCGGAAACCCTGATGGCTACCGCAAGATCCTTCATGGATTTCTCGTAGAATGTAATCCCCTTCATCTAGTGTCACACACCTCAACAGCGGATGGGTAAAGGATTTCTTATAAAGCTTTCCATCATGCCAAAGGAACCATCTTGACTGTTTCCTAATTCTGTCTGCTTGTTTATCATCTTGCGGCAATTCATCATCCTTCAAATGTTGAATTTTCTGATCCCTCCATGTATTGCCCCGGTCTAGCACCGCCATGGTGTCATTTATACTTGGTTCCTTCAAGACCTCCCAAGTAATGATACGAGGACTGACATTCTCAGCAGAACTGGCTAGCCGAGACAAAGCATCTGCTTGTTGATTCTCGGACTTGGGAATATGCTGTATATTAAACTCATCAAACTTTTCTTTGAGGACCGCCACCTTCCCCAAATACATTTTCATGGCGTCTTCCTTTGCCTCAAATTCCCCTGTGACTTGACTAACCACTAGCTAAGAATCTGATTTGACCAACACCTTTTTAGCCCCAACAGCTAAACACATTTGTAGCCCCAATATAAGTGCCTCATACTCCGACTCATTATTCGACGCCGCAAACCCAAACTGTACTGCATATTCCAAACGTTCGCCTAGATCAGTTTTGATCAAGATTCCTGCCCCACTCGCCTCCTTTGTTGATGATCCATCAACAAATAATTCCCAAGGATTTTCAGATGTTTGAGGGGGGCGATTAGTGCATTCGGTGATGAAGTCGGCCAACGCTTGAGCCTTAATCGCCTTTCTGGGCTCATACTCCAGGCCATAATCTGTCAATTCATCAGCCCATTCGGTCATTCTGATTGAGTGATTTATACCTTCAATAACCTTCCGTATGGGTTGTGCTGTTAGAACAGTGATAGGATGGGCGTTGAAATAGGGCTTTAATTTTTTGCTTGCTATCACCAGGGCGTACACTATCTTCTCAATCATTGAGTATCTGGATTCAGCCCCTCTATAAGCATGGCTGACAAAATATACAGGGTGTTGGGCTTGGTCCCTTTTGGCGACCAATATTGCGCTTATAGCATAATCGGAGACACCCAAATAAACGTATAAAGGTTTTTTTGGCATTGGCGACACCAACTTCGGTATTCCCGAAAGATGCTTCTTCAACTCCTGAAATGCAACTTCTGCTTCTTGATCCCATTTGAATGTTGATCTTTTCAAAGTCTTGAAAAACGCCAAGCTCTTATCCGTCGACTTGGACAGGAAACGCCCCAGGGAAGCCATACTATACAACCTGTCAGCCGCTGGACTTCCTTCACACTTCTTGGGGATTGCATATCTAACACAGCCTGAATTTTATCTGGATTCGCCTCTATCCCGCGTTCATCCACTAAGAATCCCAAACATTTGCCACCATGGACGCCGAAAACACAGTTCTTCGGGTTGAGGCGCATGTTGAACTTTCTCAAGGAATCAAACGCTTCCCTGAGATCAGTAATATGGTCAGTTACAATCTTACTTTTCACAATCATATCATCAACGTAAACCTCGATATTTCGGCCAATCTGGCCGTCAAATATCTGATTTACCAACCTCTGATAAGTAGCCCCAGTGTTTTTAAGGCCGAAAGGCATTACTTTATAACAATAAACTCCCTGATTGGTAATAAAGGCGGTGTGTACCTGGTCCTCTTCTGCCATTGGGATCTGATGATACCCAGCATTGGCGTCCATGAAACTAAAGAGGGCATGCCCTGCAGTAGAATCAACAAGCTTATCAATCTTTGGAAGAGGATAATCATCCTTCAGACAGGCCTTATTGAGATCAGTGAAGTCAACACACATTCGCCACGTACCATTGGGTTTCTTGACCAAGACAACGTTGGCCAACCAATCGGTATACTGACATTCACGAATGAAGCCAGCCTCCATTAATTTCTTGACGTCGGCAGACGCCGCCAAACATCTTTCACGCCCCTGATGACGCAGCTTTTGCTTGACAGGCTTATAACCATCCCTGATGCTGAGTTTATGTTGCATCACGTCAGGGGAGATCCCAGGCATTTCATTCACAGTGAAAGCAAAGACATCTCGGTATTCTTTGAGAACGTTGACTATTTCTTCCTTTAGTTCTTTATCCAAATTAGCCCCTACTCTGACAGTGCGAGAAGGGTCATCGTCAATCACCACTTCTTCGTGGGAATCAGTGGGTCTTGGATGCCCATACCTCTTTGGATTGTCAGCCAAGTACACATCCATCGGGGTCGCCAAGTCTGGTTTAGACTCCTTCCTCTTCTTGCTACTGGATGGGCTTTCCTCGGTCGTTGTTGCCCCACGGAGACTGTTAACATAACACTCTCGGGCTGACCTTTGATCGCCATACAACTTCCCAACCTTGCCATTGTCTGTCTCAAACTGCAGCAAGAGTTGGTAGGTTGAAATCGCCGCTTTGACTTGGTTGAGCAGCGGACGCCCAATGATGACATTGTACGACAAAGGTAAATCCACCACAATGAACTTGACCATCAAATTTTTACCATGTCCCTTCTCGCCCAGTCGAACTGGTAAGCGAATCGTACCCCTTGGAAAAACGCTCTGACCGCCAAATCCCACTAATGGTTGTGCCAACGACTCAAGCTTTTCGTTCCCGCATTTGAGTTGCTTCAGACACTCATACGTTATGATGTCAGATGAACTGCCTGAGTCAACCAATACTCGCCGTACTTTAGCATTGGCGACTTTGATTTCCACTACCAATGGGTCGTCGTGTGGCAAACTCAGTGGATTGGAAGACTTGTTATCAAAAACCATGGTAGGGCATGGTGCAGGGGCGCTCCTAGCAACATCCAACACCTGATGCTTGAGCTCATACAAATGTTGTTTTCTTCCCCTGTTACTTGGACCGCCAGAGGCCAGTCCTCCACTAATCACGCCAACCATGACATCAGTATCATTGCTACCAGCTGGGCGTTACTTCTTATTGTTGTCCTTATTTAGGTATTTCGTCAATTTCCCTTCATCTGCTAACTTATCAAGAGCTCTCTTTAACTCGTTACAATTTCGGGTAGTATGCTTACTCTTTGTTCATAGGCGCCTGGACTGGGCGGGGCTTAGGAAGGAGGTTGCTCTCCTTAATGTCCAGGTAAATCTCTCATCTGTTTACGTTGTATCTTGGATCAACGCCATCATCTCGTTCTTTTCTCTTCTTATCGCCATCGGATCTATTATCCCTCCGATTGTCATTCCTCTGATCGCCCCCTTGCTTCCGATCTCCGTTGTCGGCCTTCTTCTTTGCTGGAGGCGGATCACTGTTATTTGCCTCTAAGGCTCTTATATAACGYTGTGCCATCTCCATGGCAACTGAATACTTGCGCACATCTTGAATCATCAAATCTTGCTTGAAACGCCCTGGCCGCAACCCGGCCAGTAGTGACGCGAATGCGATAGGGTCCTCTAAGTTGGAAATCTTTAAAGACTCCGTGTTAAATCGTTTTATGTAGTTCTTCAAACTCTCGCCAGGCTGCTGCTTACAGCTCATGAGAGCCACAGTGGTGACTTCATGGTGTTTCCTTGCTATGAACTACTGGCGAAACAAAGCTTCGAGGACAGTGAAGTTGGTGATAGAACCGGAGGGCAGTTCACTAAACCATGTGAGCGCCATTCCCTTAAGATTAGTGGGAAAGAACTTGCACCAAGACGCCTCACACTCCGWCTGAACGCCCATCTGCGCCTTATAGGCGGCCATATGATCGTCTGGATCTGTGGTYCCATCGAACGGATCCATAGTTGGAATCTTAACTTTTCTTCTGTCAATTGTGTCAAGAATTTCCCTGCTGAGAGGGGTACGGGAAGTGAGAATTCCCCTAGGAACACTCTCCACTACAGTCTCTAAAGTCACTTCCTCCGAGCTAGCTCTCTCCGAATGCCGATGTCTCCTGGATCGCCGTGCAGTGGTCCTCCGAGTTGGAGAACGTCATGTCGAGTGCTGTCTAGTCGGCGATCTCCGCATTGGTGAACGCCGAGTTGACGAACGCCGAATAGGGGAACGTGATCTCCTAGGCGAATGAACGAGACTGGTTTCACCTCGCTCACGTCTGCGATTGTTTATGATCTCCCTAGCATCATGGATGATTGGTGTAGGGGCCTGGCTCCTGGACGCCACAGGGTGCCTCACACTCTGCACGGGTGAAGCTAGTCGTGGGACTATGACTCGCGATCGTACGCGGCTATTCGCCCTCGGGCTTGCAGGAAGCGAATCGTGAGAGTGTCGTGCGGATCCATTGGATCGGCTGGCAAAGTTGTAAGGACCCAAGCGGCTCCTCACAACTTGTCCCTCATGAGCAGATTGTCCCGAACGCTCAGGCTGTGGAACTTCTGCACGGACTGGTTGCGGTGTTGGCACAGCTTCTGGCTCTGGCTCTGCACGGGGTACTCTAGGAATTGCATGCTCCAAATCAGCAAAGTGTGCATCTAATCCTCTGATCAAGGCATTGAACTGGTGATCAAACTTTGCTGCCAAATCAGTCAAATCTCTTCTGGTAACTCGTTCTTGAACTGGTACAACTTCTTGAGGCTGAGATTGAGCATCTCCATGATTTCTGACATTCTCCGATGTTTCTGGAGATTCCTCACTAGCGTTTCGGCGACTTCTAATGATTCTTGACATCTCTGACTTCTTGATCTGTGGTCCCCACAGACGGCGCCAATTGTTCCAAGTATCGAAAACCTAGATCTAGAAAATAGGAGAATTAGAATCTTGATRTCTGTTCTTGATCGTTCGCCGAAAAATACGTCGGAAAACACGCCGGAGGAGTACGTTAAATTCCCTGAGGAGAGAGAAAATGCAGTCAGAGGGCCCAGGGGGTGTTCCCTGGGGACCACCTCCGATGCTTAAGTCAGCATAGGAAGGAGAGAGAAAAGAGAGAATTTGAGAGTGTGAGATCGAGAGAAAGTACTTATTTTGTGTAAAGTGTCAGAATGAATGAATGAATGAATGAATGAATGAATGAATGAATGAATGAATGAATGAATGAATGAATGAATGAATGAATGAATGAATGAATGAATGAATGTGTAGGTAGTCCAATTATGATGCTAAGCTCCTATTTATAGACAACAGGAGGGTAACCTAGTAATTGCATTCAATTTAGAAATATCTAGAAGATCCTCTAACTGAATTCAGTTAGAYAGCTTCTTGTAGAAGTTTCTCTCGTTTTCTGGTCAACGAGGTTGTTAATGGCATTTTCGTAATAACCAATAATGGGTCTGACCCAATGTATGGTGGGCTGAAACAGTTACAATTTTCATAGTTATCAATATTTCAATTGATGATTAACATTTTTCAAATTATAATGAAAATAACTGTACTTAAATTATTTCCGTAAAGGGCATTAAGAATGTTTGATATGCAATGAACGTAGCGTTAGAGAAGTTATACTGCATATGTTTGTTCTATTAAATCATCTTTGTAGATGTGATATAACTTTTAATCTATAAATCAATTTTTACTTTAAAAAACTACGAAGTAAACCTTTTGTATATACTTCGTAATACCTTCACATGAGCTTTCGTGGCTTTGCCCGATTTTTATTTATACACATGGCATAAAAAAATTTAAGTGTAACTATTCCACAACAATTATTTATGAATAATACGGAGTATATAACAGCTGGACAAAGTGTTGAATACATATGGTGTACACTAAATTAATGTACACTAAAAAGTCACAGTTTTTTTACGGACACTAAAAAGTCATTTTAAAAATAAGGATTGTATATAAATATAAAATGTCATAATACGTTAAAAAAATTGTTTCAAATTTACAATAAAGGTCAACATACAATTAAGTTATTACAATAATAATAGAGGTCACTATGTGAATATAAAACGTCACAATATACAATATTACTGTTAGGCACCCGATGCTCCAAAGAATTTCTCAAACAACTGATAATAGAATTAAGTAAAGGTATTAAAAACCACATTAAGGAATAATTGAGGAGTACCAAAGTAACAAATTGTTCTACATGCATTCAACAAACTTAAGAGTAATTTGTGGGAAATGTTGAATATTAAAGTATTATGCAGATCCTGAATGAATGCCAAAATTAACTCTTATACTCGTAAAAAACTTCTTTAGTTACTTCAAATCCTCAATTCATATATAAATGCAAAATTACATCTCTTTTATATTTTTTGTCATTCATTTTTTTGGTTTACTTCCACTGTTGAGTGTAGTTAAGACAGTGATAAAAACAAAGTGATCTACAACATGAAAATTTTATTTCTTCTTGTAATATTTATAAACCTTGGATTTACATTAGTTCAAGGATCAAATGATAACGCACGAAAGGTATGTAAAGAATTATTAGGGTTTTTTCAATAATTATTAATATTGTTGATTTGTCCTACATTACATATTCATATATGCATGAATGCATCATCTAATTAAGAGGGTTTAATGTAAAGAGTTCATCCTTCATTTATTGGTGTTAAATTGACACGAGCACTCGTTAGCAAGATTTATCGTACTTATGTGGATTATATTCAAATTAGAAAGAATTAAGAAATGTACTTCATTTTTTWAAAAAAAAAAAAATCCATTTTACTCATTTATGTCTCCAAATTAGATTAGTGTTTTCAATAAGCTCAAAAGAAACTTAATGTGAGGTCGAAAAACTAACATGATTTGTTAATTTGTGATTTAATTACCTTGAAAATGGTTTAGCCATACATAGTATACATGGGAGAATTGTCACGAAGTGTTAATCGATTACAAGTTCAGAAGCATCATCACGACTTGCTTGCTGAAACCATCGGAAGGTACATTCAACTTTTTTTTAAAAAACAAATTATTTATTTTCGTTATTTTTCAAGTTCTTGCTTTATTTCAATATAATTTGTTCAATAACTATCCATTGTAATGTCTAAAAATATATTTGCTACTCCGTAATATATTTGTTACAAAGAGTTAAATAATAGTACTACGAATCTTTCAAAAAAAATATAATAATCATAATAATAATAGATTACAAAAGTGTTATTTATCAATGGAACATTTATCGAGGGAAGATTCATGAAAATATGCGGTGATGGTTGTTAAATACTACTTAAATCACATCATTCCAAAATTTCCCTTCGAAAAGACCACCTTCTCCCTCCACTTAAACTAAATTCCAGGAAATGACAGTGGATTTGCAAATCTAGAGGCCGGGGTCGACTAGGAATTCACCATTATATTGCTTGTAACCCTTTGACGAATAAATAAATAAATAAATAAATAAATGATAACAATAATAATAATTATTATTATAATTATAATTATTATTATAATAATAATAATAATAATAATAATAATAATAATAATAATAATAATGTCAATTTTTATGTGTGTTAGTGAAAGTACAGCGAGAGAAGCAAAGATATACAGCTATGGAAAGAGCTTCAATGGATTTGCGGCGAAACTATTGCCAAGTGAAGCAAGTCGATTAATAGGTTTGTGGACTTATATGTATCATCCCTTACCCAATTCCATATTTCTCACTTAATTTTGTTTTAGCCATCAAATTTTATTTGAAGGCAAATTGTATGGAGTATATATATACAATCAGTTGCGCCTAACTCTACTAGGGACTATAACAACCACTCTTTTTTTCCGTTTTCAATTAATTTTCCGATTTACATTGTTATGTTCACTTGTAATCCCAAAAAAACAATTGAGCTTATACCATGCACATGCTAATTTTTGTACAGGACATATTCTAATTAAAAGAATTTGATCACTCTATTTTTTTAATTTTTTTTTTGTTTGCAAATGATTGAGTTACAATAGTAGTGTAGTAACAAATATGTGACTTACATATTGTAAATTGATCCTCAATTTTAACCGCTAGATAAAGACTTCATCTCATGCTATGTACATTACTTGTTAATAATTTGAAAATGGATGCATGCAGGCAGAAAAGGTGTAGTATCAGTATTTCCAAACACGGTACGGAAACTTCTCACAACAAGATCATGGGATTTCTTAGGAATGACTACAAATTTGCAGCAACGCAACTCTCTTAGCGAAAGCAACATCATTGTGGGACTCTTAGATACAGGTTTATCTATTTCCCTTTTGTTTGTTTTTGAATTTGTGTTAAGTATGCAAATGTGAGTTGTAGTCTCATATATCGAAAGTTTAAACTAATAAGCTCTAGTTTATAACCTAAATGGGTTATTTTTCTAAGTGTCATATGATATTATTAGAATAGAACCTTACTTGTACTTTGTAAGTGGGTACGTACTCTCTTCTCCTTGTCTTTACCCCATCTCCTAACAATTTGTTACTTTGTATTTTTCGATTGTTTGCACCATTATTAACAAATGGTTTCATATTACATATGAAACAAATTAATAGTAAGTCTTTATTCTACTAAGATATACATACTTTCTTACCTAGACATTTCACTTTACATTTTATTATCAACAGTACACTAGTTTAACTAGTAAGGTATCGATGGATCAAGATCCTCTAAAGTTTCCATAAAGATTAAAGGTAATTGGTTTGTGATACTTACCCTTCCTTTCTATGTGTAATTTTTTTTAACAGGAATTTATAGTGAAGCGCCAAGCTTCAATGATGAAGGATATGGTCCTCCTCCACCTAAATGGAAAGGAAAATGTGACAAAGGTCAAAATTTCACTGGATGTAACAGGTCAACTTTTATTTCCAAGCCTCCTATAGTCTTATATAGTTACTCCGTTTTTAAATTCTTGCAACAAAGGAGTATTTTTTTTTCAAATCGGATAATCTGATTTGAAAATCCGAAATTTTTAGATCGGGGAAATATCGATCCGAAAATTTTCGGATATCCGATCCAAAATATCCGAACTATTATTTTTCGATCCGAATTCGATCTGATATCCAAAATTTCGGACCGGATCAATCGAATCGCGGATCGAATGTATATATTTTAACTTATTTTTCTTTTATTTTTACATATTAAATTATTTTTAAATAAAAAATCGAATATTTCGGATATCCGAAAGTGTAAAAATTTCAATCCGAAAATTTTCGGATATCTGATCTGAAACCTTAAAAACCGGATCGGATATCCGATTTTTTCGGATCAGATCGGATATTTTTGAACACCCCTACTCGCTACACTTCATTCCCTTTTATGATATGTTTCACATTACTTGCTACATTTCCTTTTTGGATAAAATATTATCTCTATCTCTTCCCTCTCACATGGATCCCTTTATTTTTTTCTCTCTATCTCTTTCATCTCCAATATTTGCATAAAAATCCATGCAAACTCTAAGTCCGGTGACTAAATTAAAACGGATGAAGTATAAAATATTCTGCAGTTGCAAGTATTTGAATAATTTTTTGTTTGAGCCACAATATATGTAGTTGACACTTAAGTTACTTATGCAGGAAGGTAATTGGAGCAAGATATTACAAACTAGGAGACGAAGACATAGGCATGGATTCCACCCCGGCAGACAATGATGGACACGGAACACACACATCGTCGACAGCAGCCGGGGGTTGGGTGAAGGGTGCAAGCCTCTACGGGGTGGCTAAGGGGACGGCCCGTGGAGGGGCACCCGGTGCTCGTATAGCCATGTACAAAGTGTGTGGCACCTACGGGTGCTCCGACATGAGCTTGCTAGCCGCATTCGATGATGCAATCGCCGACGGGGTGGACGTGATATCGGTGTCCATTGGTGGCAACAGCGAGAATTTCATGGATGACGTAGTGGCAATTGGTTCGTTTCATGCCATGAAGAAGGGCGTATTGACTGTTTGTGCTGGGGGTAATAATGGGCCTGATGAGGGCACGGTAGATAATGTTGCACCTTGGATTTTTACTGTTGGTGCCACTAACTCCGATAGGAAATTTCAGACCTTGGTTAAGCTTGGCAACGGTGTCAACATCAAGGTAATTCCTAATTGCTTTTTTTAATTTTCGGATCAAATAGCTTAAAAAAAAAGTCTATTTAGCGACAAATTAGATCGGCCTCTAAATCGACAAAATTCATCTCTAAATGCAAAAACAAGATCGACAGAGTAAACAGCTGAGGTTATGTGACTTAAGTGATAGGTTTAACTAAARATTAAATCTGTCTCTAAATGTACCTAAATGCGGACGCTTAACTCCGTTCTTAAATAATTTGAGGAACGAATTACATAATTTATGTTTCTATATTAGAAACACATTGAAACCGGTTTCTAATAACCCGTCTCTATATGAACAATATTTTATCGCTATTCAACTTTATGATTTAATATGACTATTGAATTGTTCTTTTCAACTTACGTTATTATTATTTGTAGGGAATATCAATCAATACATTTTCACCAAAGAAAACCATGTATCCCTTAACAAGTTCGGACCTCGCGTATAATGGCACGATAACCCCTTACACAAATACAAGGTAAGTTCTATAATCTATATGAACTACTTGTATTTGTTCACGTTACATTTTGCGGCATACTTTTTTTTCCGTAAGGTAATGATTGCAACAAAGTATTTTGACATTCCATATTAACATCCGATATTTGGGCAGCACATGTGACTCGGGTAATTTGGCGGAGAGTAAGGTGAAGGGGAAAATAGTGGTGTGTTTGGGAAACGTATTAGCTGATTGGACCGTCAAAAAGAGTAATGGAGCAGGAACTATCATTACTCTTGATGATGCCCAAGACTTGGCTTCCACCACTCTCATTCCTGCTGCTTTTGTTCTTCCCAAATATGCCAAACTCCTTGCCAACTACATTAATTCCACCCAGTAAGTATTCCATTTTTTTAAAAAAAATCTCGTATGTGCAATAAATTTATCGTGCACATAATGCATTCGAGTATTTCAATTACAGGTCACCACAAGCTATTATATACAAAACCACAACTGTTGATGATAAAAAGGCTCCAGTAGTTGCTACATTTTCAGCAAGAGGGCCTCAAAAACTTGCTAAGAACATCCTTAAGGTAATATACGAAGTATATACTTTGATGACTAAAATCTGAAAATTTGATCAATTTCTTGAAAGATTGTACGTGATTAGTCTACTATCGCGACTCACAAATTACAAGTGAAGAGCTAAACCTCGTCCCTAGGATGAATTATTGGATATCACATCGATTGAGATAAAAATTTCTCATTGTCTTGTACAGCCTGATATAACTGCGCCGGGGATAGATATACTTGCTGGTTACTCAAAACTAGTGTCTATCACAAACGACGATTCAGACAATCGTTTCAACTACTTTAACATCGTCTCTGGAACTTCTATGTCTTGCCCTCATGTCGCGGGTGCAGCTGCCTATGTTAAGTCGTTCCACCCCGACTGGTCGCCTGCTGTCATCAAATCTGCTCTCATGACCACTGGTACGTAGTTGTTATAAATTTAAGTGCACAATCTAACTTCTTATTACAACTTATGACCTGATCAATGCAGTGTATGTCTAAATTTGTTTTCCTAGCATATATATGGTGCAACATGCTGATATTATTATTATTTTTTTCACTACAGCTAAGCCAGTAAATAATGGTGCTGGATCAGAGGATCCATTGAGCTCAGGAGCAGGGTTACTCAACCCGGCGGATGCAGTCCACCCGGGACTAGTCTATGACCTTTCACAAAACGATTACGTTCGATACCTTTGCAGCGAAGGCTACAACGGAACAACCTTAGCCCTGATCAATGGAGACAGCAATGACAGCAAGAATTCGCACTACAACTGCTCCAAATTTAAGCCTGGCCTTGGGGTGGATGGCATCAACTACCCTTCAATTCACACCCAACTTCTATCTAGTGACAAGCAGGTTTCGAAGGTCTTCCATCGGACCGTGACCTATGTCGGACACGAACCTACTGTTTTCAAAGCTAAAGTGACCTCACCCAAGGGCTTCTCTATTGTAGCCAGACCTGAAGTCTTGACATTCACAAAGCAACAACAGAAAAGGTCTTTTAAAATTTTGGTGAAAGGGAATATAACAGATGATACGCAATATTCCATCACTGCTTTCTTTGAATGGAATGACTCAAAGCACAGAGTTAGAAGTCCAATCCTTATTTATAGGCCAATAGTTGAGATATAACATAAACTCTGAGCAATTAGGAACCTTAATTAAATTATTGTTTGATTTCTCCTAGATTGAACTGTTTTTTCTGTTGCTAATTAGTTGTTTGTCAGCTGTATATTTGAACTTGAATTCACATAAATCATATCATCATTTTTAGGAAAAAAAAGTTGATGAATCCAATCTTTATAACAGCCCAACATGAATTTTATTTGATTTATACACAACATAATAACATGTAGCATTAACATTACAACTTGACGACGAATACGTGTGCTTCCTTCCTAGGCCGGTTAAGTGTACAAGAACTCTCTCCCCTTGTTTAACAAAGAACCAACCTAATAAGCATTACTTTCCTTTCAAAATGAAACCAATCAACTACTCAAATAATCCCAACATATGCAAACTTCCAACCAAGTGTTGTGTTGTTGGCTCTTTAGCTTCAGCTCAAGTCTTTCAGTACAAATCTCTGCATATACAAAATTTTCTTTCGGCCAATCACGCAATCAAGTCATCGTTACCTGACTGTAGTAAGCCATGGGGTGAGCCACTGATGCAACCAAGTCATTGTTAGCCACACAGGGTCTAGTTCAACACTTCAACCAACACCGCGCATGATCATATCTACTGCCCCGAAGTATTCATAAAGAAGGCCTGGTGCCTTCAAAGGGATATACTATTTAGCACTGTCAATAAGAATGAACGGACATAATAGGAGATTCCTTGATCATCATTCAATTTCCCGTCCTAATAGATGGCAATGAAGGCGGCTCTTCAGTTTCATGAGCTCCTTCCTCTTTTTCCTGGCCTCGGCTCCTGCAACTGTACACTCTTTCTTTCTTACAGTACGATCCTTTCTGTTTTCTGCCAATACACTTGCAGTATTATTCCTACTTGTTGGAGAAGGGTTTGAAGAGATACAATCATCTCGTTCACCTCTCGAGCAGCATGGCATTAGAGGTACTGTCTGTTGATTCTGACCCCCTCCGTCTAGAGAAAAGCTAAACCGAGGTTGACTCTGACCCCCCATTTTATCATCAGGAGATAAAACTACAGGACAGTTGTGCGCGCAACGTATCACAGAAGATGGACTGTAAAGATGTCTAGAATCAACCGAACTGCCTTCGTCTTTGTCTTGCAACAATAAGGAAGAAAGCTGCTGATTGGTGTCATTGTTCTTGATGTTAGGCATTGACAGGAATACAGGACAAGGTAAAATACACAAGGGCATTTTCTGGGCATTCATCAATGCATTTTCTTGCTCAGTAAACACGCAAGAGGTGTTATAGTATTGTTGAGTCAATTGAGACATGCTTAATTCCGAGGGCTGAACACATGTAGCAGGGAGTACAAAAGGGTTTGCTGATAATTTTCGGTACATAAGCTGTTGCCAATTCGCTGTCTGAGGATTATCAGTACAGGATGATTCGGCTTGCCCTTTGCTCTCTCCTCCAAGTTTGAAGCCTAATGTTTGAGATAACTGCATGACACTATGAATATGTAAAATAATGTATGTTGTAGTAGTATGTCCAAGTATATGTAATGAGATTCTGTGAAATTTCATATTATGTAACATATTTACCTGTCCCTTTAGGTCTCGGTTGGCGTTTTGAAGAGTCTGAAATTCCTTGACCGCCAACTCTTTGCTCTGTTGATGCACAATAACATGAAAAATTAATATGGCAAACACTAGATCATGCATAAGATGACAAGAGTTGCATAATTATGTACAATACAGAGAAGACAAGCATATATACCCTTCTTAAACTCTCATTTTCGGATGCTAGTTCAACAGCTTTCCTTGTTAGTTCTTCATGAAATGCCTGAAAGATACAAAAAACATGTATATCATGTTATTATACAGTATACATTGTGTACAAAAGCACTAGGGAAGAGGAGGAAATGTACTCCAAAATCACAATACTGCCTAAATAAACTTAAACTAGAACAATTACTATTAGATATTCTTGTAATGATCATGCAATGTATATATAAGAACAAAAGAATTGAAGTATACCTGTCTCCTACGAATCGTTTGCCTTGCTGACTCCCTATTAGCCAATATTCTACGGATTCTTCGTGCTTCCTTCTCTGTCTACATTATACAGTGTATTGTTAGGACAAACGATCATGAAAGAGTTAATTAATCACATCATTAATAACCATGTAATGATATTAGCCAAATACCTCGGTCAGATTATGTCTTGACCTCCCACCACTGTGAGGCGGATTGCTAACACGGCCGTGCTCAGTAGATTCACAAGCTTCTTCCATTTTGACATCAGCATCCTGACACTCGTCTTGAAATACAGAAGGTTGATCCTATATATGAATGTTAAAAAAAGAGTTAGAAAGAGTCATGAAATTGGCTAATTAATTACTTGTAGCAAACATAAAATTTAGACTACAATACAAACTACAAAGATTATTGCACTTTGCTTACCTAAGACAAGTCTTATTATGTGATCTATTGAATACTCTTAAATAGTAGTTTCCGGTATCATGGATTCATGGACCAAATTCTTTCTTTTGTCATATCTTCTAATGTCTTTAAAGATTAAGTGTTATTTTTTACGCGAATCTTATAATTCACAATATAATGGATGTGACCGATTAAGCTTCTAGTATCTCGTTACAACTTCAACTTCTAGCATAGGTTTGATTTCCTATGCTTGATTTAGAGTGAGCGTTTATTAACTTCTCGTTACATCTTCAACTTTGTTGTAACACACCTTATGTACATAAGGAGGAGACACCAACTAGCTTTAATTTGTTGAAATATCAAAGTTGGTATCTAAGATCTAAAGATTAAATCCAATCATTTTACATCTAAAACCGCTTAACAATAGCACTATTCTAAATCCACTTGACAATAACACTATTTAAAAATATTATGGGTAATACTCTGTATATTGTTGGATTCATTTCCATCCATATCATCGTAAAAATTAGTAACTGATTTTTACTATTTGTATAAAATACACCATAAAATATGTTGATGATTACAATAAAACATAAAAATGTAATGAGTCGAAGTGTTGCAACTAAAAATCTTTTCGAAACCGTCACAAAATCTTACTCGTTTAACTTTTCGATACTTTGCGGGGCCCACATGCTTCCTTCCCCGCCCACACGTACATAGATATAACTTCTAATTTTTCATGGAAAATAATTCTTAGATTCATTATTCTTCTTCAAAGTTAATTAAGGTAGTGGACATCAACCAACCAAACACTATTATACCTTTGATTAATTAACAATTAATTGTACAAAGTGTGATGTTTCTCATCTTCTTAACGTCCTCTTTAACAAACCAGTGTAAAACTTTCCCTCTTACACTTGTTCTATTATCAACAACTCTTAAGTGATGCGGTGTTCTCATCATAATACAACATATATATACTTGTATTATTATTGTTGCATGCATTATTATTGATTCATACATATATTATTTTCGTTTTAATAATCATATGTTAAAAAGATATTTGCATGCATGTTACAAAATAATAAGAATAATAAGAATGTTATTATGATGATAAATTTAATGCAAAAGAAGAGGAAAAAAAAAGGAAAGAAAGAAGTAGTACCACGTTGAGATCAAAAGGCAAAGGAGAAGAAGAATGAAGTGATGAAGACTCCTTGATACGTTTGTTACCACTACTTGACCGCTTTCCTTTAAACCCCCAACTTGTATTCTTATTAGTATCACCGCCAGCACTACCGCTTTCCCTCATCTCGTCGTCCTCCTCGGCCACCGGGGCAACCGCCACGCCGTTGTTATTCCCTAAATTCGCCAAAACTCGCGCTATTTCGAACTCCCCTCCTCCGATCGATGAGGCCGAAGAGGCGGCACTCGACTCACCACTTGTGTAACTCATCATCATATCCATCTTCATCATCTAATTATGCAACAAATATAGAAGGTGCATGTATGTATGACGACTTTTTAACGTGTGATATATATGTTATAATCAGTAACGACAACAATAACAAAGCCTTAATCCCAAAAGACGGGTCAATTGATATAGTGATTGTAAATAAGGGTGTCCAATGATAAGGTGATATATATAAATATATGTATATAAGCTATTTCTAGTATGTATGATATGTAGTAGTAGTAGTAGTATTAATGAGATGTTTGTGACAAAGAGAAAGAAATTGTTGTTAAGTTTGTATGTTGATCATATCATAGAAGATGATATAAAAAGGCAAGAGAAATTATATAGTAGTATATGAAAGGAGAGAATGAATGGAGGGGTTAAAGCGGCAAAGAGGGGTAATATGGGGAATGTCAAAAGGGTGGTGGGAAAGCCAGGTGTGCAACTCCATTTCAAAGTAGACACATGGGGAGTATTGGCAGTTTCAGGGTATCTCTGTTTGCCACGTGTCTTTGTGTCCACGCTGGACACTTCCTAGTCCTTCGTTGTATCAATTGCTCATCATGCTCTACATACCCGGCCTCTCAATATATTGGGAGAACGCATCAACTTGCTCGGTTTTTATTTACTCGTTACACTTTTCATCGAATCGGACTCTTAGGTCAGATATATAATAGGATGTGTTTGGTAATCGTAGCGATGGAGATAGCGTTTAGTGGTAGAAGTATCGGGTAAGTGAAAATGCTAGTAGGTAGTGATGAAAGAAACGATAGTTAGCCGTCAAGATTAGATTTATTAATATGTGTTTTTGACAATTGTTGCGATTGTATTTAGCATAGAAAGAAATTTAAAATAAATAATAGGAAAACGCTACCAGTACTTATAAAATGTTACTTATCCTAGCATTTGAAAAAAAAAAAGTAGTGTTTAACGTTAATTTTTACACAAAATGCTACTTTGTTGAATAGTAATAAAATTAATCAAGTAACGTTTTAATTTAGACAGAATTGAACACTAAACGCTACCTAAAAAAGCAACATTGAACACACTTCTACTATTTAGAGAAGAGAAGGATAGAGAGAAAGGAAATAAAAAGGACTTGTGTGAGATGAGATAGATAAGTTGTTGTTTAAAATAAAAGTGGAGCAAGTAATTATGAATTTTTAAAAAGTGTAGCAAGTGAAAAAAATAGTTCAAATAAAATATATTATTATTAATATACTATAATAATAGGAAATACTTCATATACAAGTACTTTGCTACAAACCACTTGTATTTGTCAAAGTATGCATTTAAAAATGATGATCATAATTCATAAACCGAGTGCTTTTTCAAATTAGCGGTATGGAAGTGAATGGCTCATGTTGTGGTACATTGGTAGATAAGGTTGAGTTTCGAACCCATCATGTTCTCTCGATCTAATATGATCTATTGATCTGATTTTATTTATTATAATAATTATTCGGTCTGATTAATTTTGAATCTTTCTTATTTGATCTGATTTATTATGAGCTAGTTAATCATTGTAAACGAGTTTACTTCTTTGTGTAGCAAGTAAATCACATTATAGGGAGTAATCGTAAATGGATTTCAAGTCACGTGTTTAATTATTTTTTTAATACTTCTATAAGTGGTATATAGCTTAGGTAAATTATCCATTGGATAAATGTAATAATATCATATAGTTTTTTGAGTCAATTCTTAATTAATGTGTACTTTCCAAATTATTATAGCATTGCACTAATGATGACATTTAAGATATTTTTTAAAGTATTCAAAAGTAATATATAGATATTTATTTGGTGAAGCCAAATCTTATCTAAGTGATACTTGTTGTAATAAGGTGAAGTGAGATATAGCATAGCTTGATTGGTGAGCAACAATTATCCAAAAGAATATGCATGGAATGGAGAATAATGAAAGTAAGGAAGCTAAGGATGACAAACAGACATTCATCACTTGCTTGTTGTCAATTGTGTCTTGGTTGAGAGAAAGTACTCGATCATCATTATCGACAAATATGTAGTTATTAGAGTTAACAAATTTTGTGTTTCTATCAAACAAACAACTAAATTAGGTTTTACACTTGAATTGGATGAGGTTAAATCGATCTAATATTCCACATATTTGACGAGTTTACATTATTTTAATAAGAAAATAAGTATACATAGGTTCAACTAAGTTCGAAACGTGTAAAAATAAATTGTAATAAAAGATCATAGGAAAAAATTAAAGCTTTTTCAACTTTTCAAGATTTTTTTTTTTTAAGTGTCGTTAATTGTTCTTTTTGATATAATTAATTCCTTTTGTTTTGTTGAAATCTCTAGATATAGAAGCAACATGCCATTCCTTATACAGGTGATCTTCCCCAAGAGTTCACATCGACGGGAGGCGAATAGAACTTTTTTCTGGACGTTTTCTGCAAAAGTATAGATTAAAGACTTTTTTCTATCGTTTAGAGTTCGTGATAATTGTCAAATTGAATCCTACATCTTTTGTATAAATTTATTTGATCATGAATTTATGAATATATATGTAGTTGAGTTGAGTTGTATGACATTATTCATATATACTAATGGAAATATATACATCCTAAAGATCAGCTTATTCGTTGGGATTGAATTCGTTGGTAGAGTGTAAAACATTTTTCAGAAAAATGTTTTYCTCCCTTTTTCAATTTTACATTGTTTGATATATATAACGGAAAATAAAATTATTTTTCATGAGAGTTGAATTTTCCTTACAATGATGGAAAATCATTTTCCTTCCAAAATGAAAGGAAAACTATTTTCCTTCTATCTCATGTACACTCCACCTTCACTACCTCCTTGCATCCCCTTTTATTTTCCCTATTTTCATAACTTTTTTTTTACATATAACCAAACAATGAAAAATTGTTTCCATGAAAATCATTTTACATTAAACGTATTTTACACCCAACTAAATGGACTGTAAATCATGTTATTTTAATACATACTTTGTAACATAAAGTTTGTGATAATGACGTGACTAATGTGGTGATCGTTTTTTTAAAAAAAAAAAAAAAAAAAAAAAAAGTCTCTTTTTAATTCACTCTAATAGGATAGAAGGTTGGTTTGATTTCTATTGCCGCTAAAATAGTACGTACTCCCTCCATTCTTTTCTTTAAGAAGTTTTTTTAAGTAATTAATAGAAATTGTTGATTTAATGAGTTTTTTTACTTAAAAAGGGAGATTATTGCATTTTTTATTTAATGTAATGAAAAAAAAGTAATAAATGTATGGAGTATGTCAAAAAGTGAATTTTGGAGAGTAATTTAGATAGTTATTAACTTTTATTTAATATGATAGAAGAAAAGTACTCCCTCCCTTCCGATTTACATTGTTTTTTACGTTTGTAGAATTGCACATCAATTAAGGGAAATTAGTATTTGGATTAGTATTACTTGGAAGTTGTGGTATTATTTTAATTTGTTTGAGATGTGTGCAATAAAGTTAAAGTAAATCTTTTTATATTTAAAAATGAGGGGATGAGATAAGTTTGGGTGAGAAATCAAGAATGATGATTAAATAAGTAAGGGGTAATATTAATTATTTTATGGGTAAAATAATAAAGTATGAAAAAGGAAATGTAAAAAATAAAAGGGAACACCAAAAAAGAAACGTAAAAAACAAACTGGAACGGAGGGAGTAATAAATATGATTCATTTTACAATGAAAAAGATAAATAAAATTGTAATTGAAAATATAATATATTCTAATAAACAACACAAACAATTAGGAATTTCCAGTCAAAAAAATTAGGAATTCCATTTATAGAAACAATGGAAACAAAATAGAACAGAGGGATAGTATTGCAATTTTATTAAGAAAAGGTGATATTTAGGCCATTAGGGCAAGAGACAAGCATCATTGTGGGGTTTGTGACCTTGCTCACATTGGCATGGGTTACCTTACAAATTCACACAAATCCATATCATTATTTGCATGTTATTAGCTTACAAATTCACAATTCAAAATCAATATACTTCTTATATTTCTGATCTCTTCAATTCTTTAGTGGTGGAAAAAGCTCATCTAATATTTTATTTTATTTTTTAAAAATACTTTTATGTAAGAAGGTAATATTTGATTCGTAGTGATCCATGTGATTACCCTATTAAAATTTGGCTGCTAATGTTTTTAAATATTAAAATAAAATTGAAACAAAAACCAAAATAAATAGAAAATTGTTTTTAGCCATTAAATACACAAAAATAAAAAGTCCTTTTGCTTTCATTTACATTTGCATTTGCGTTGTCTCCTAGCATAGGATTGGCGGTGGCTTTGTGTTGTGTGTAGGATAATACATACGTTTAGATTTTTATTTTATTTATAATTAAAAAAGAAAAAGAAATTAGCAACCAATAAGAAAATTTTAACTTTAAAATATGAGAAACTCTAAATTCTATAAAAAAAAAAATCAAAGTGTTAAGCGGTGATTCAGATTTGGGTTGCTTCTTATGGTTCAAATGTGGCGGCAATTTTTGTTGATTTTTGTGCCCCATTTATCAAAACTTACTCCATCTTTCTTTCTTTATTTTATGTTTGTTGTTCGGACGTTCGGGGTGTTAGATAAATATTAATGCTCTGTTTATTTGGAAGGAAAACATTGTTAATGAAAAAAATTTCCTGAGAAAAACTAAAAATTAAGGTTGTTTTCCTTTATTTGTTTGTGTAGAAATTAAAATTGTTTCCCTATACTCATCTCTATTATATAAGAGAATGGGGGGAGGAAGATGGTGTCCCCCCTCTCAAAATACATAATTACYYTTAATGAAGGGTAATAAGGTACATGCATAAATTTTTCACTATAAAAACAAATTAAAATTATATGCATAAATTATGTCAATTAATACTAAATTGACCAAATACCTTGACCCTTTCTAATATGGTAAAAAGGTGATATCCACCTAAAAATTTCAATACACCACTTACATAAAAGTAAGTTACTAATAATTTAATTTTTTTTAAAATAAATGAGCTAGTTAATTCACAAAGAAAATAGAAAGATTAATCAAATATAAAAAATGCGAAAAAAATGCGAAAATAATTTCTTAACTTGAAATTTTCATTTTTAAGCATTTTTTTGAAATTTATTTAACAAAGCATGTATCGCGTGCAAAACAATAAAAGTAAGTTCCTAATAATTTAATTTTTTTTGTAAATAAATGAGCTAATTAATTAGCAAAGAAAATAGAACGAGTAATCAAATATCAAAAATTTGAAAAAAAAAATGCTAAAATAATTTTCTAACTTGAAATTTTCATTTTAAAGCATTTTGAAATTTACGTAACAAAGCACGCATCGCGTGCAAAACAATCTAGTTTTTCTTTATTTAAAGAAACCTTGCTTTGAGAAAAGAAATGAAAATGAATTTCCTATGGATGTCTTTGAAAGAAAAATGTTTTCTTTTATAAATAAAAAATAATTTTCCACCCAAATTTTCGAATGGGCCAAACTAATTAAGGAAAATGGAAAAACGATTTTGTTAGAAAACATTTTCTTTCAAAACAAACAGGACCTAATTGTATTTCTTATAGTTGTATTAATTTTGGAATGCATGCAAAATTCAAGTGTCATCAACTCAATCAGTGTAATTAGTTTTTAGATTCATTTAATATTTTGATTTTTTTGTTGTTTTATCTAATATTTTAGGACGTTCGGTGAGTTTTTACCTTTAACAATATACTAAAATAAAAATAAATAAAAAACTTCTTGGCCCTTGTGTTGTTGTTAGGAATTCCTCATAGTAGAGGAATTCTATCATTGTATGATTATATAAACATAGTCAAAAGCCAAAAATATACAATAGATATGAAGGGTTGTTTATTTATTTTTTGGTTATTCATGAGTAGAAGCCAAATTGTGTTTGGTTTTTCACGCATGCATAATGGCTAAAACTTAGCATGCTGTTTTTGAATTGAAACTAGCATAATTTGTTTAATAGTAGATGATATATGCAATATTTTTTAATGATATTGATGAATAATACGAGTAATAGATACAAAAAACTATGAACTTCTTTTCAAGCTCATGCTAATATTAGTAGATACTATTATATACTATATAGTGAGTTATCATTTTAGTTGTAGTCTTGTGGGAGCTTGTCTATTGTGTCATCTATCCATGGATTCTAGCTTGCTAGTATTACAAGTGGAAAAAAATCACTAATAAAATGTTTGGATTAAGGGTAATATATTAAGGAGATAAAATTTTCAGACTAAACAACAGTATATATATATTTACAATAAACATACAATCTCAATTTTCATTGTATTAAAATTATTTTGATTAATTTATCTGTTCATCCCTATAAATTACATCATTAATATGCGTAAAAAAATAATTGTTGAAGTTAAAGCGTTACACAATAGACGAGAAAATTCTTGAAAAACTTGCTTAGAACCATGTACTAATGGCCTCTTATTTTTGCATTCTATAGTTAAATTTGCACCCTATTTTCACAACCGTCAAACGATGACTAAATGGTGTTGACAGTCGCTAAATTGAGATACGAAAATGTACTAATGTGGGCGAATGACATGCACAAACTATTGCTTTAAAATAACCCAAAAAAGAAGTTAGAATGTGCATGTGGACGTTCCTGGATCTTTTGCTCCTGCCTCTGTTCCGGCATTCCTTATCCTATCCTTTTCTAGAAAATACTTTTGTGGGGCCCATCATCTTTCTTTAGATTCTTGTCCCTCGTAAAACTCATTATAGTAGTTTTGTAGCAGCCCAACTCTCCTCACCACAATTTATTTCACTGTGTCACATTTTATGGTCAAACTCAAACCTAATTAATCATGCACCATTGAAACATAGAATACTTGCTTTGTCCCAATTTTATACTTCATCACTGTTGTTTTTATCAAAAGGTAGCAATTAAAATGAGACGACACGAGTTTTTTAGGTACTACAATGTCTCATGAGTACTGTTCTCATTCGAAATGTATCCGTCTTCTGAAGAATTAAATAACGAGGTCAAAACGAAAAAACAATTAAGGACGAATAAGATGCCCAATTGATAAGAATTGGACATCAAGCACATACTTGATAGCCAACAAGTCGAAGCAGTAGCAGCAGCACGATACAGAGTTTAGCCAAATTTTACAAGTTAAGAATGAGATTACTTGCCCATGTTAAGGCTTGGTAACTGCCTTTTTGCCTAATGGGATGCAACTACATTATTACATAATGCTATTACACACTAAGACAAGGATCCAAAGCTTCCTTAAGGGTGATGATATTAGCAGTCCAAAAGTTATGTTACCACTCGACTTGCCTTATTTTTATGGCAGAAAGTCTAAGCACATTTTCACGGATAACTACCATCTTCTCTCTTACTGAAGACTGTAAAAACATGGTTTGGTCCAATAAATTCACCCCAAAATAGTAGACATGATTCTCTAGGAGGGTAATGACAGCTCAGGGGTGGAGACACGCTTGAACGGAGATAGTGGAGGTCGATCACTGGGAGAGAGTGAAGGTCGATCTCTGGGAGAAAGTGCGGTGAACTCCAATGCTTGGAACCTGAGTTCTGAGGGATAATCAGCAACACATCCAATTCTAGGACCAGCACCAGTTGACCAGGTCCTTGAAAGCTGATGTCCCAGCTCATATGAATCTGCTTTTTTCGAGTTGATTCTTTGGAGTATTGCTTCTTTTGGCACCTCTGTCCTTGGGCTTTGAAGACCACCAGACAATGTTCTCTTGTATTCAATTCGGGATCCAGCCTGCTCAGTATTAAGCGTTTCTTGTATCACAATTTCTTCTTTGATGAAAGTATCAAAGTCAGGTGTTTCAGTATCTGATGATTCTTCTGTTTTGGTCACACTGAAGGATTGACTACTGTGTTCATAGCTAGAGTAGTCCTCCTTTGAACGCTCAATCTAGAAGCAGAATAAGCATTTAGAAAACAATAAGAAATCGTGAAATATTCAAAAATAAAAGTAAACCGTCAAGGAATGATCATAGATTCATAGGCATGTCGCGTAGCCATGTTTACCATACACATGAATTACTAGTTCAAGCCAGAATGAATTAATGTAAACTATTAATTAATTAAACATCCAAGACTATTGGGTTGAGAAAAGGAATTAGTGAATTTACCTCAACTTCACTTAGGTCTACTCCATATTCTTTCAGAATTGAAAGAAAAGCATCAAGGCGATCATCGGTTGGGCGATAATGTCCACTGTATGCAGAGATGGACTGTGAAACAAAGTTATTGAAAATCAGATGCTGAATAAGGATATGAGAAAACTGCTAAAAAAACGAAGTTTTAGCTTGAACTGGATGTCTTAAACACAGCTGTCAGTTCTGCACTTTGTAAGATCACAGGAGAGCATTTTGATTCAAACAAAAGCATTAATAATGACTTAGGTGATAATATCCTTAACAGCAAAAACAATGATTCAGAAAGATTAAACATCAACAGTAACAAAGGCTGCCCCACTTCAGTTTTCATTGGGATTTCAGGTGGAGGGAAGGAGTCTACGGGTTGTGCAATTAATTGTCTATGGCCAAGTAACTTCTAAAGAGTGAGGAGATAATATTCTATAAGTTGATGCACCCAATTAATACAAGCATAGCTACACCAGCTTCTGGTCAAGCACAGTCTAAAATTTAAAAGATGTTTGCTTCCTGCCAGTTAATAAGATGTGTAATGCATAGCGGAATAGGGCGCAAAAAATAGAAGAAACTAGGGAGTGGGGAGCACCAAAGCTGTGCAGAATACTAAAGTGACCCTATAAAACATTCCAACATATAAATGCATTTGAAATTCTCTGAGAATATCAAAAAATACAGGAATCAGATCTTTAGCTATGGCAAGACGGTTGCTTCCCATTTCCAGTATATGACTTTTGAATGACATGCATGTATTTATCAGGCAGACCAAAAGAGGAGTGGTGAAAATGTCGGGTACAACATTGCAATCTATAGATGAGGTTGTAAGTTAACACCTCTGGAGAATTTAGAAACTGAAGATTTCGGACAGTAAAGAAGAAAAACGGACCATCATTGGATAAAACATATGACTTAGTTTTTGACATGTTCTATAGGGGTACTTGAAATCAAGTTGTGTATTCCTCAGACATAGGAGAAATAAGATTTACTGCTCAATTGATTTCAGATCGATAATAAGCCAATGAGATAGCTACAAGTTAATACTGGAATCCCCAAAATATCAGACATACAGATCTATAAGGCATAAGCAACCAAAACAACATGCCAAATAGCTAATTATGTGTCATATACTCATATGGTTTACATTGTTCAACATTGTTAGTGGTTACTACTTCCATTGTTACCAAAACAATATCCCGAATGAAAAAAATGTGTGTGCTTGCATGAAGAAACTTTAAGCCCCCTATTTAACTACCAGTGGCAAGTTGCACAAAAATAGACCAGAATAAGCATCAGAAAATTGATATCTTTGCGACATATGAACGATTTGATTACCGTAACGTATGGCATAAGGAAGAAGTTGCATGACAGAACCGTTAGTGAAACTGCTTCGACAATAGGGTATGCTAATCATCCATATGCAGAAACACGATTGCTACTTTAACTTTCTTTAGTTTGGTAGGAATACTTGTGCAAGTTTTGAACATACATTCAAGTAAATCAAAAAATTATACGGAGTAGTTTGTTATCTGAAGGAAACAAACGAGGAACTTAGCACCGGAAATCTTCAGCAAACTGTTCAAAAAATAACTATACAAGCCATGACACTATAATTTAGCATATATCATTGAGGTCACTTGAGAAAGTCAACTGTACCTTGAGAGTACCCTGTTCCACAACAAGACGCCCAGCAGCTACAGTAGCTCCTCCAGCCAAGAAGCTCGAATGGTGAAATCTTCCTTTCTTTTTCTGCAATAACCTCAGGTAGTATCAGCATTTGGCACAGGACGGACACCACTTACTAGAAGCACGAGTTTGCTATTGAGTTCACCAGGACTTCTTACCTCACCAGCATACAATTTCTTACACGTGCTCATAACAAAAATCCATTTGGAAACTTCTGACGATTTCCCAGTAATGCTAGTATCGAGCCAGTGGCCAGTAATTTTGTTCATGATCTTACCCTCGGAAAAAATGTACTCATAATCATTTCTCTCTTGCTGCAAATTTCAAAAACAATAAATGAACATGATAAACTGGCACCAAGCCATAAAAGAAAGAAATATCATAATGGAAGGAGTTCATACAGGTCCAAGATACTTGATGCATTGTTGACGTAACTTCGATCTTGGGCATACTTTGAGATCTAAGTCTTTGCCATCCCCAACATCCAGCCTACAGAAAGACAACAACCAACATGCTTCCTGTCACTTTGCCTTATCTCTAGTAGAAATAAGCAAAATTTTCAACCCTTACATTCATGTACTATTCCAAATCTTAAAACGTCAAGAAAGATATGATTGTTTCCTCTCTTTAGACCTTCAATACACTCATGATCAATTGGTCATGAAACTACATTTAGATCAACAAACTGCAATTATCTGATTATTGATTGATAATTTTAGCAATGTGAGGAATATGTAGCATTCAGGGTAACTCTTATTGCCAAAGCGAAAAACTAATACAAATTACTTTTTTGACAGGGTATAACTAATACTTTGATCAAACTGAACAGCTAAGTAACATTTTTCTTTTCACCAAAACTATGTCCAAAACAGGTAAATGTCCAAGTATTCGATCTGTTTTAGTGAAAAAATTCTCTAATTTGGTCCACAATGAAGTGTCCTTATCATGTTCGGTTCATTCAGATGTTAATAATGAAACACAGGTACTTGAGGTGAAATGAGCGAGTTCAAGAAACATGTATTGTCACAATGCAGCACATCGGCAAAAGCAATTCTCATCTTAGATTCCACACAATGGTGTTCAAAGAATATAACATCAAATCTAAACCCTTTCATTCATGTGGTATTCAAAGGCATAAATCTTCATGAAAAGGTAGTTTTCCTTACAATAGATTTTTCTGGACACTAATGATCTATCATTTTATTGGTCCCAAAATATCTAACACTACATCAAACTGAACTGCAAGATCAATCAATCAATCAATCAAACTGAACTGCAAGATAAACAACTTTATTGTTTATGTCACCGACGTTACTCGGACCCTGATACCCAGATTCAACACGAGTATGTATCCAAGTGTCCAAAATTGCAATCTTGGTCCAAATTAAATTGTTCTAACCATGTTGAGTGTCGAGGATCAGACACGAAACAAGAGATTCTCATCTTAACCGTGTTTGAATGATGTTCAGTGAAATAGAAGTGTTCTAGCATGAACTGTGGCAATGCAACACATAAATAATTTCATTCTTATCTTAAATTCCATACAATGGTTCAAAGGAGAATATAACATCAAATCTAATCCAAAAAAAAATGATACTGTATATCCAACACAGAAACATCAGTCAAATATCACAATAAAGAAAAGGAATAACCAGATGACCCAGATTCTTACCAATAGAAAAAGGGTTGACCCGAATTCGCTTTACACCATTCATTATAATAAAGATGCAAGTTATGACCATAACGATGCCTTGGATCAATCTATTACCCAAAATCAAAATCAACATTGTTCAATTAGAACCCAAAAATTAAACTTTTTATTAAAAAAAAATAAATCTTGATTAAAACCCCAAAACAAAAAAAACATGAATAGAAAAGAAAATCAAGAATCTCACAGCTTCAATCCAATGTTGAAATGCCAACTTCTGTGCTTTGGCATCGTGGGATAAACCTTTACCCACCTAAAAATACAATAAAATAAAATCCAAAAAAAACATTAATTAAAAAATAAACAGCACATTAAATTTGATCTGAAGAAGACAAGAAATACAGTTGACAGTTAAAAAAAACAACCTTGGAAGCAATCAAGCTAACTCTATTCCAACGAGAAGCAGCAGTTTCAGGCAAATTGAAGAAAGAAATCGTACTGTGATTCAACCTAGCATAGTCAATAGCTTGCCACCTGTCAATTGTCAAAACCATCATTTCAGAAGCCGCCATTTTTTTTATTTTTTCAATCGTTGATATCTAGGCCTGCGTACAGGCCAACGACAACGACGAAAAAATAGAGGAGAGTCTGACCATACACAAGCCGGACATAACTAATAATTAGTTAACAACATTTACCATAGTTCCTCGGCGACAACGGCAGTGTCAGCGAGCCTACGACGAGTGCGGTAACTCCTGTACACTTTCTGGACCCTCAGCGCGGCAACAGCGCTGGGGCTGACGGGGGAGTCGTCGTAAGCGACGGAGTCAACCCGGGCCAGAGTCGGTGGGGAGTCGAGGTCGAGGGGAGATAGGAAGGAGAATGGTGACGTGGCAGTGGAAGTGAGAGTGTCAACCTCCATTTTTGTTTTATTTTGGGAGGAGAGAGAAAGTTGGAGGAAGAATTGGTGATCGGAATGTATGGAGGAAGAGGGGGAATGGAGACAATATATTGATGGATGGACTGAGTGAGTTTTTGCCGGGAAGACTTAGCTGGCTTTTGTGCGTTTGGTTGTTTCCTCATTTATTATTCATTCTTTAATATTTAATATTACTCAGATAAATGGTCCCACTCTGAGATCATTATTTTCAATTAAAATAATATTMGACGTATGCTAACCAAGTCACCATTTAACCAACGATTTGACACATTTTCTCTTTATTTTATGTCAAGTACAAGTAGTTGCGTTTATTTAGATACGGAAGGAGTATGTTCATTGTATAGGGTTGATGATTATTGTATATGAAATACTCTGTATAAGTCTTCTTTGTATTTGATATTGGAAAATTTGTCAAAAATAAGTCGGCTTTTTAAGAGTATGTTTTTTAGATTAATTTGATTAACTAAGAATAAGCTAACCTCGTATTGTTTCTGCTTTAAATGAGTTAAATAATGATGTTTTTTTAACGGATAAATAATGATGTTAACATCAACTAAGTAACTAACACACATGTCACATTTTAATAGGACATTATGAATTAACTCATTTCAAGCGAAAACAATACAAGGTTAACTTATTCTTAGTTAATCAAAAGGTTAACCTAAAACGAGCACACTCTTAAAAGATTGATTTAGTCTTGACAAATTTTCCTTTGATATTTGGTTGGTTTTAAATGGTTCACCAATATGTCATACATAGATGAACTAGTTTTTTTATTGAATGATAGATTTATATACTCAAATTTCGTGATTTTGATTTTAATTTAATACGGATTACTCTCCTTGTAACTTAATGTTTTCAAATGTCTTTTTACTCGATTTGTAATTGGATAATGCAATAGTGATTTATGGTTGTAGGAGTTGTATGTGTGACTAATGAGTAATAAAGGGCAAGGGACAGTGGTATGTAGGTGAGAATTATTTTTGATATGAAACAAATAAATTCATTGATAAAGAATTGAAGATTGTTGATAAAAAAAATTTAAGTAATTAAAATATGTAACAGAAAAACACAAAAATGTGTATGATACAACTAGTTGCATTATATAATTGGTCGTAAAAATAATATAAATGACGTTTTTTGATTGGATGAATTAAGAATATGAATGAAAAACAAAAACTCGAAAAAGGCCAAAAAAATAAGAATATATATCTTGGTGATATTTTCCTATTAAAATATGAAATAATAATATAAATGGTCCAATAAAAAATTGGAGACTTAGGTGATGTGATGTAGGGAGTAGTAAATACAACAGGTTGGAAAAAATGGGTAGTTGAAACTTGAAGTAGTAGTTGGTTGGGATAGATCATAGATGTGAGTTGCGCGTGTTTTCTATTAAAAAGACAAAAATGAAAGAAAATCGATCTAAAACACATTCTTTTTACTTCAATCGTTGACTCTTCTAAGGCAAAGATTTGTACATTTGACTTGGCAAATTTGTTTTGTTGTTCTTATATTATTGCTATCTAATCAATTACTATTATTTTTCCATTTATTTTTAATTTAACAAAAGGTTCTTGACTTATTAGGTGACTTGGTTGAATGGATGAGTTTTGCTTGACTTTGAATAAAATAGTGGAGTAGGAATCAAATATGAATTTTAAGTTAAGTTATTATTATTATTATTAATTATTAATATAACCTAATATATATGTTCATGTCTATTATTATAAAACTTTGGATATGGTGTAACATTTTGTCTTTCTTGTGCAACAAACTTAAATGGTGTAACATGTTGTCTTGTTTGTAAATTGTATTACTAAAAATGATGTAACATTTTGTCTTGTGATTATTTGATCGAGTGTGTGGTTGTATTATTYYTTTATGATATATTAGTATAAGGACATTAGGTTGTTATACCGTCTTTCTCGATAATCTTATAATTATACTCATTGTTTCTTATTAATGGAATTATCTGTTAATTGTAAATGAAACTAGAGAATTTGAAAAAAAAACGTTGGAGGAATAAAACAATTCTTAACTTGATGAGTTTAGTAATATATGTATGAGAAATATTAATTTATGTGATCTTATTAGACTGCTTTCAATGCACAAATTTTGTAAACTTTTCTTTGTTGTAGCATAGAAGTCAATAATACCTTCCTCTTGAGGGGATTCTTAGTGCAACGCCTACAAGTAAATGGTGAAGCTAGCTAGAGTATAGTTACAAAAGAATAAAAATTAATTCAATCTAGTATTCAACGAGACGATGACTCTTAAAATTCAATCTGAATTGCTATTCGAAATCCGCTTTTACTGGAATCGAAATCCACATTTCATGTGAACTTCCGAATACACCCTTTGATTCTCCCCCTCTCTAACCACCCAACACAACCCTTCCAACACCGGCACCAACCGGCAACCACCACCCAAGATATCCTACCACCGGAAACATACACCACCCAACACCACCCTACCACCAACAAACACCACCCTAAAAACTTTTTTTTTTTTTACTTTAGAACGACAAAAAAAATGAAGTGAACCATGGTTGGCTCGCCCAGCCAAGGCGCCCAACCATGGTTCACTTTTTTTTGTTTTGGACTTTAAAACCAATGGCGCCTTGGTTGGGGCGCCCAGCCAAGGCGCCACCCCCATATTAATTTTTTTTTGGTTTTTCTAGAGTGGTTGCGCGTGGTGGCTTGGGTGGTTGCGGTGGGGTCAAGATGGTGGTTGCGTGGTGGCCTAGGTGGTTGCAAGGTGGCTTGGTGGTGGTGGGTATATATTGGGGGCAAGGGTAATACGGGAAGTTCACACGAAATGTGGACTTTGATTCCAGTAAAAACGGATTTCGAATAGTAATCCCCAAATTCAATTTGCTTCTTACATGGTAGGCTTTTCGGTAAATATGTTTAACTATATACAAAGTAGTTGTTCAAGGACTAGAGCACGCACTTATATAGTTTCATACTTTCATATGAAGTGCCGCCTCATACTCGAATATGTAGGGTTGTATAAATTATTTGTGTTGTCACTATTTGTAAGGAAATCAAAAATACAATAGCAAATACAGATCGGACTTCCCTCATACGATGTTGAAAAGGGGTATGCAATGGAGATAGAAACACCAAGTATATATATATGCAATGGAAATTGGCACATAATCATAATCATAATCATAATCATAATGTTTTGTCTCTCACTATATGGTTTATGCACTAGAAATCCATGCTACAATAATAAGCCACACCATAATGCTACTACACGCTGGTCAAAGCACAATAACATGATTCATGCAATGCACACTACTTACGACCTTAATTAGAGAATGGCAACTATTTCACCCCATTTTTATCGTGATTATTGTTCTTTTTGGTTGACCATTTTATATTATGGAGCTAAAATCCAAATGAAAGAAATTGATTGATTTGATATAATGATATGTGTACGAAAGTGAGTTCTCAAAGAGAAAAAGAGAGGTTAAAAAAGGGTGGGTGATTGAAATGTTAGAGAAAAGTGGGGAGTGAGTGGCCATAATTTGTCACAAATAGGCAACCAAATGACTCTCAATTGTGTGAGTGGAGTTGCAATTTTGAGAGATGGACATCCCATGTTATTACTATTGCAACACATGAATGTTTTGTTAGGTTTTTGGTGAGCTCCATCACAAAATTTGACCCAACACGTGGTGACTTTCGGGTCAAGATTTTTAAGAAAATTTTATTTTTGGAACTCGAATTTGACTCATTTTATAATATTGAGGGAGTCGGGAGTTTACAATATTTTGAGACTATAGTTGTAACGCATTAGATTTCGGAATCACACATGTGTACGTATATTTGGTTTGAAGGATATTCATATCGCATTTGCTCTAATTCATTGGATAGAGTACGTGTGGGAAAGACTTTAGTAGGTGGTACGGAGTAGGTGATAGGTATGTAGATGTGGATATCAAAAGTCAAATCCATCATGAATAATGGATAGGTGGTGGATTAAAGAGTTCGTTTTCACATCTCACTGTCTCACCTTGCATTTACCCACCTTTCAGACTTTTATCATAATTTTAGTAATTTCAAAGTTCAAACTAAGGGGTTTTTTTTCTCAATTTTTTAATGAAAATGATTGCTTTGGCTTACATCATTAACCTATATAAGAAGGGGGAACGAATGAATGATTCTCAATTTATCTTTCTTTTTAAAGTAATTTTTAATATGTCCACTTTATCCTTCTTTTTATAGTACTTCTTTTTAATCCTTAACTTATCAATTTATCATTTTTTTTTGTACGTAATGCTTCCCAATTTATCATTTGTCTGGATGTAGTAATTTTTAATATGTCCACTTTACCCTTCTTTTTATACTCTTTCATTCCATAAAGTTCATCTCATACACTATTTAGGCAAAAATTTGCAAACTAATAAAATAAACACAATATGAAAACAAGCTTTTATCGACTGTTAAAAAATGGTCAGTACAAATCCGGGAGTGATAAGCAAAACCTTTATCGATTACTTATAGTCGATAATGAACGACCAACAATTCTTTGAACAGTAAATAAATGATTACTAAGCTAACCATCCCTATTCAATTTACTGACTGTTAATTAAGTGGTGTGACAAACGGTAATTATTGATGAGTAACAACAGACGGTAATTATAGAGTGTTTAAGGTGATGGTCGATAAAAAATGGCGTCTGTCAACGATTAGTAAAAGGGTTTATATCTTAAAAATTCACCAATAGGCAACGGTCGATAATGTCATTTAAGAATATCGATTTTTCACGATCGGTAATGCCATCTTAAAAATTTTATAATTTTTTTTAAAATAATTGAAATAGGCGGGTAATGAGTCACGTGCCATGCACGTGACGACTACTTTACCTGTTATTATAGGTTTTCAGGTTACCAGGTTAGTGTTTGGCGGATGTGAGTAGTTGGGTTTAGTCTGRAATAATCAATTGGCGGGACTATTCGTGGAAGCCCGAAAATAATTGGCCTGGGATTGATAGATTCAATTTTTCCAAAAAAATAATTCTAAAAACAATATATGCATTAATGTCAAAATCAATAAATAAAAAAACTCAAATATCAAAAATTTAAATCAAAATTTATTACTCCACAGTCAATTGGTAACATTAACTAATTTATTCCCATAAATTAATTTATCTCTATTATATAAGCCAAGGGGAGCCATGATGTCCCCCTATGAAAATACAATTTTACCCTTAATTTTGCATTTGAAAAAAAACTATTGAAACCTTTTATATTTCTTCCTAATTTATAATTATTTTAAAAATTTAAAATTACCTTAAGCAATCAAAAATTCAAACCTTGATTGATTCTTAAAAATAACAAATACGGAGTACATTCTTCCATTAGTCTTTAATTGAAGCCCTTAATTGATAATCAATTAAAAAATTTCAATCAATCAATAAATTCTTTTAWYATTATATGTCAATAATATGATTATTTCCCTTTTTCATTAACTTTCTATTCATTAGTCAATCAATTACTATGATAATTGATTTAAAAAATCCCATAAACATATCAATTTCACTTACTTAGTGGCCTAGTGGGTATAAATACTATTCCGTGAGAGTGAGGGATAACTCAAGTAGTTAAAGCTTTCCTCCTGATTCCAGGAGATTCTGGGATTGATTCTCATCCCCGCCCGGCCGCCCGTGTGACTCTCTTAGCACAAAAAAAAAATACTACTTCGTACTCACATTGTTTTCATTCATTCTACTAACAAACAATTCTTTTCTGATCTTATGTTATTCTCTATTTCTAATGTTGTACTATTGTGTTTGTAACTATTTTAATTTTCTAATGGAGATTACTATTTATTTGTCATCTTTATGCTAATGTGTTTATTTAAATTTTTTGTACAATACTAAAATTCATTATCAAGATTCATATTTTAAACAATTTAATTTGAGTATTAAGTATAATAAGTAAATAAATAAATAAAAATACATCGCACGCATCGCGTGTAAATTAGGCTAGTTTAAATAAGTTGTAGACTTGTAGATCGGGATTAATCTCCATATCCATGTAGAGTACTTAAAATAGGGTCTTTGGTATCCTTACTATCTAAAAAGCCAAAACCCCAAAACACTGTTCATCATGAACAGTGTTTAGACGTATTTGCCCTTATTTTTTTTCCAAATCACGCTTTGAACCAAATCACCCTGCCCTGCCTCTGTTCTTCTTCCTTCGTCTCCCATGCCTTCCTTCCTCTGGTTTCCCTTTCCTCTTTTCGGTCGGTGTTTTGCCTAGATCCTGTGACCTATGGGGCTTCAAAAGTTTTTCAGGTCGTGCTATATATAACAAGGTTGGGCTAGCAAGGACTAGATTGCATCTTAGAAAGAAAATTGAGGGCACCGGCATTGTCGCCTATGCTACAATGACCTCTAACCAAAGCCCCATAAACGACTAAGTCGGGTCGGAAACCAAGCTTGACAATATTAGAGAGCAAATGATTAGCTTGGGTGAGCTGACCACAATGGATGAATCCATTGATTAACGTAGTCAAGATAACAATATCAGGGGGTACCCAATCAAGCTTAAGACTTTTACCCATGAGTGAGAAACCAAAGTCGATGCGACCCAAATGGGAGTAGCAATTAGCAAGAATACTAACAGTATGCATATCGGGGCTAACACCAGAAAATTCAAGGTGGTTAGAAAGAGAGATAATGGTGGAATGAGGATGAAGTCGTTTCAACAGCTGACTGAAAATGACAATTGTAGGAAGGGGGCGGATGCACATCATTCGATTAAAGATTGAAACGGGAAATTTGAAATCAGAAAACCCTAATTTGCATTGTTCTCGCACAGCCTTCAGAAACAGCTCGGGATCCTCAATAGATAGACGACGAGGAATCAAATTAGAGTAAAATCGAGAAGAAAATGGAAAACGAATGCTAAAAATAAAACGAATTAAAGGAAAATGAGGATATAAAGAACGCGACATAACAGAAACAGCCATGGAAGGCGAAGCAAATGAAAAGAAAGAAGTAAGTGAGAAAGTGATGAAGATGAAAGCAAATTTACGCAAAAAATTCAGGCAAATAATAGAGAAAGGATTGGAGCTAACCTTAGCTTGTTCCAAACGCTGGTCAAAAATTCACACAAGCTAACCTTGGATTTAATTTTGTAATTCCTTGTTTGATTTTGCTGAGTTTGTATCATGATATGTTTGCCAATGTTTGTTGTTAATATAGCATGAATATAGCATGTGTACTATGTGCCATCCCTTTATGTTTGTTGTTGATCATATGGCAAATATTTGTTTGGGAATATGATGTATTATGTGCAATGTTATCAGTATATTACTTCTAATGATCATGCGAAGAACGTGCGATTAATACTTTTTCATGAACAACAATTTTGAGATTATCATAATTCATGTCTCTAATTTGTAAAAACAAACAAATTCGTGGCTTGTTTGTACCAACATCACATGGTCATGAAGTAAATTAATTATTAATTAACCATGTTGTAGATTTACAGTATTTTCTTGTTAACTTTGGAAACAGAGGTTAAATAAACATTAATTAAAGCTCTAATACACATGTATATTGCAGAAAACTTTGTAAACACTCGAGTAATATATAGTTACTTCTATAACACATTAGGATCTATTATCCATAACAAATAACTATTGAGATATTTATTTAATTTCTTTGATAAAATTATGACTTATAAAATAAGTTCAAACTTTAAACCACGTCATTACATTAGAAATAATTAGAAGCTAAAACTAATACGAAGTATTATTCAATAGTTGTTTGCCCAAAACCGATGTAGAGAATACTTCATTTTCTATAAACAAAAACAACGGTTAAWACTAATTACATTAAACAATCAAAAAATTTGGCCAAAATATTAACTTATATTATTAGAATAAATTAGAGTGGACCACGGTGCGCGTGCGCGCGCCGGGGAACACTAGTTGATGATAAACAGCAACAACAATAACAATTGGCCCATTAGCTCAGTTGGTTAGAGCGTCGTGCTAATAACGCGAAGGTCGCAGGTTCGAGACCTGCATGGGCCATTTTTTAAATTTTCTTATATTGTTCTGCACTTGACTTTAACCCTTTTTCGGTCACTCAATCCTTTTTCATTCCCTTTGTTGTTATTTTCTTCACATATTCTACGACTACCGATACTTAATTGGAGTTTGAGTTATTTTATGGTTATGTTATTTGTACCCTTACTATATATAAAGATCTAAAATGAAAAAATCACTTGAGCTTATGACATCCTTGTTCCGTCAGTCCTAATCCCTTTTTCATTCCTTTGTTTCATTCTTTCACATATTCTACGACTACGACCGCTACTTAATTGGTATGAGTATATTAGACTTATACGTATATTGTAGCCCTTAGGGCTCTATATAAAGACTCAAAAATGGAAAAAAATCCAATTAAATCATCTATTATTATGTCAACCTAAGTAATTTTTTGACATGCTATGCCGTGTTCAATCACTATTTGTAAACATCAATTAGTTATTTGTTCGTGTTACAAACATTAGTACTAAATTTAATTTTATTTGTTATTACGTCTTTAATCAATATTGTGTTTGTAGTTTGTTTGTAAACAATTTTTCAAATATATTATTAAAAGTGAGATGTATAGAACGAAGGTAAACTTGTGCTTAAATAAAATGAAAAAAAATTGTGTATAGTTTTGATAAAGTAGAAATGATAATCAACCTATAGTTAGGTTTAAATATTAAGTATTAGTAAAATTCATGTTAAATTTTTCGTTTTCTCTCTATTAATTAAGTTAGACTGTAATTTTTACTCAATTTTTCATGCACAATTCATTTCTAACATGTCAAGTAAAAAACAATAATTCATCAACTTCATTGAACATTTAATTGAAATTTCAAATTTTTATTCCATCTTCGATATATATGGCAAGAATTAGAAAATTGCATTTAATATGGCAATGGGTCTTTAATTTAATTTTTATTTTTATAGAAGGGGCTTTTAATTTCTTTACACCTGCGCCGCTAATGCAACCACCCGACCAAAAAAGTCCGCTAACCTAGATTGATTGTGTCAAAGGAGAAGATCCCGTCAGATTAACACAAACATACAGGCTGTTATCCCAAGAGTAAAGTAACACATCCGCTGGTCGAAGAGCCCCATCGTTCCCATCGGTTAAACCAACATTAACCTCCTTACGAGCAGAAATTTGGAACTGATAATAAACATCAAGAAGGGTATCACTAACAAMATTATGACGATGTTTGATACCCACCAACCCTGCACAAGACACGACATGATCCCCAAAGATATCTCTAGCAAAAACCCGTGAGCAAGTAGAGCATGACGTTGAAACGGGGAACAGAGGAACACCCAATCGATAACAAATAGCCGAACGATAAATGTTATCGTTCATGGTCTGACTCAAACCCGAGATTGGGACAGCGCGAAGCCATGCAGAGGTGTGATCACCCTGTTGAGACTTCCACAAGGCAACATGACGATTAGATAAGGAGAATGTGGATTTCACATATGTAATAACTTTTGTGAAATACAAATTTGTCAATTTCTTCACGAGCTTAGGGGTAGCGATCTCACTAGGGTTACTCGGAAGGTCAGTCTCCACAGCCTGATTAAAAAGAGCAAGTGCACTGTAATCCCCCGTAATTTTCAAAAATTTATTAATATACTTCCTTATAAATATATTACGATTTATCTTATAAAAAGATATATATTTTTATTTAAATGCCATTATTTTCATTTAAATTATATTTTGTGATAAAAAGGTATATATTTTATTTGAATTTTAATTTTATGATAGAAATTTATCTTGTCTTTTATCCAAAACAAAAAAAAGAGATATTTTAAAATTAAACCTTGCTAGAAACTTAAATCAGAAAAAGGGTTTTAAACCTATCCTCATTCCCTCAACCACTTTACGTTTCAACAAAAAAAAAACGACGGTGAGAGAAGAGGAGAGCGTGACTGTTGCTTGCTGCCATCACCGCCTTTTGCTGGTCTCCGCCATTATTCGGTCTCTCTCCCCTCTTTCCTTCTTTGTTATAGAGTTTTAATTCTTGTCAAAGTTTATGAGTGTATGTGATGTTGATTTTAATTGGGAATTTTCAGATTTATTGAATTGCAAAAATTAGAATTTTTCACGTTTTGATTAATCTGTCCAGTTTTAGTATTCGATTTGTATTTATTTGTCTGCTTTTAAATCAATTACAAAACTTTGGTCGAGTAATGTTCATACTAATATACAATTTGTGTAAAATTTTCAAAATTTTAAAATATGTTTACTACTTTAAAAAAAAATCGTTTTTGAATTGACAGTTTTCAGGTTTTAGGTTCGGTTTTTGATTTTTCATTATTTTTCTGTTTGTCAATAATTTACGAAATTTTCGCCGAGTGATTTCTATGATATTATACACCTTGTGTAAAATTTTCAGAATTTTCCAAGCCGATTACGATTTTAATAAATTCATTTTCGAATGGACTGTTTTTCGTAAAACTGATTCGGTTTTTGATTTTTACTTATTTTTTCTGTCATCTATAATTTACGAAAATTTTGTGAATATTCTGTATACAATTATACACTCTGTATAAAAGTTTCATAAATTTTCGTATAGTTTAGTATTTAATAATTATTACATCAGATTGACAATTTTCGATTACAAAATATGTTTTGTTATTAAAATTAATTAAAAATATTTGGCACGAAATACAAGTTAATTATGTATTTTCAGAGTTATTAAACATATTTAAAGTGATTTTAACCATTTAAAAATTATGGCTTTAACGTTTTTAAAGAAAATAAATGAATGGTTTATTGTATAAGACGTTGACAGTTAATCTTTAAAACATGTTCGAGGTTGATTTTTAAAAGTTTTATGGGTTTCAAGAGAATATGTATTGCTGTAATTTTGTGTTAGGAATCAATAATAATTGATTTCTATTTGGTTGTAGGAGGAAAATTCTCCTTGAATTATTGTTGAAATGAAAAACACATAGCTGAATTGTTTTCTTTTCAAGGTACGTACTACTTGCGGAATCTTGATCTTAAAGTTGTTTGATGACTTAGAATCATGAGTAGGAAACATCCAAAGATTTGTTTGGTACTCACAAATGAATTAATTGTTTTATCATGGTCTATATTTGTGGAGACTGAGGAATATTGTGGAATTGATTATTCATGAGTTTTGGATATGGAGGTTAATTGACAACTAGTCAATTGTTTTTAATTAATTGTTTTGGTCCATCGAGGAATTAAGTGGAGTCAAGTATAACTTGTTCCATGATGTAATTGATATATAATACAGGGATGAATTAAGTGGGGTCAAGTTTAACTTACTCCATGAGGTGATTTATTACTCATTCATGACATGGTGTATGAATTGAGTAAAGGGAAGTGTTCAAATCTTAATGACGAGGTTAGTTGGCTTGTCCAACAAGTTCATAATTAAAGTAACGGTTTGTGTTAAAAAGAATTTCAATATGATTGTGGTTTTGTTTTGTGAGTCATATAAACTTGTCAATAATTAACAACTAAATATAACACGAATGAGCAATAAAACTCTGGACTTGTGCACGTCTAGAGTATTGACAATTCAGGGGTTGGGGTTGCGACTATATTCGCTTCCTTCCGAGAACAGTTTGATCAACGTGTCTCTCTTCACTATTTTATAACGGATTTTATCCAAATTGGGGTTAGTTTGAGATCTCATCTAACTATGGTGACGGAGTCGCGCCCGTTCGCCATTTGTTTACTGGTTTTTGATGCCTTTCGACGGGGAGGCATGGGTTCTGTGGCAACTTGTGTCTGATGACACTTGATGTCTGGTTGATGTTCCTAAATTGTGAACATGGGTTTTGGACAACCTTGTCTGTTGCTCATATCTTAACAAATGTAATGAAATGTATTGAGTCTTATATTGGAGTCGAGTAAGTCATTTTGCAGGTACAATCTAGTCAATAGAAGCAGTTGGGGATTTTGGGATTGTGTTGTATTGGAGCAGCTATATGTAATATGTAATTGATGATTTTAGTCTGAGTTTGGGATCAGTTGTATAAGTATAGTATTGTTAAGTGGTTATGAACACCACAATTGGGTTTTCTTTTGTTTCTAAACAGGTGTCGTAACTCGGTATGTCCAGTTTTTAGGGGAGATGTTGTCCGTTTGTTTTCTCGTCTTCGTATGTTGTATGTACTCAACTTTGTTGATTGCGTGTTTTTGTGTTTTATGTATTGTCCACATTTTCTTCATTTGGTGGACCTGTGATGATCCTTATTTCATTTGGAAATTATGGGGAGCAGACTTTTTATAGAATTGTGTAGGTTGTTGATGGCTATACATATGCATTTGCAACGTTGGGGTTATGGGAGTGTTTGAGTGTTATATTCTTGGACTGCTGTTTAATGTCCCGTCTGAAAATTTTAGTATTTTATAATTGGATAAAATGGTTTTCAAGTTTCATTAGTTTGCCAAAATATTTATCMTCGATTYTTAATAAAGGGCCAAAGTTGGTTCCAAGTTGTACRGTTTTAAATTCTTTGATAGATTTCCTAAAAGTTTTGTTATTTGGTTTAGTCATTTTTCGTTGTAATATTCTGAATAAGCCAAAACGTTTTCACACGTGGAGATAACATGTCAATAGTTCTCCGTATCTTCAATTAAATATTTCACAGGTAAAAGGGAGAATTATTGGGGTGTTACATGCACCATCAAAGGCCGAACCAAGACCATCAATACAAGAATGCTGAAGAAGTGTAGCCTGCAAACTAGTAGACTGCACGCGCGACATAAGAAAAGCATAGTGTCGAACATCACCTGCAGAATAAACACCCAAACCTCTATACGCAAAAGGTAAGGTGGCAAGGTGCCATTGCCAATCACCAAAACCAAGACTTGAAGCAGTGACAATATGCTCAAAAGAAGCTCAAAGAGCCACATCAAAAGAGAGTTGAGCCGCCTCATAAAGATGAGGGGGACAAGTACGCATAGCAAAGTAGAGTTTTGAAACCCCGATACACGCACGAACAAGTAACAACTCACATTGAGGATCATCAAGCAGAGCAACTGCGTCCATAAGAACAATGGTCTTCGACAACCTTTGCGAAACAAGCTCATCATAGAAGGAAGAATCCGCACTATTAACAAGCCCACCTAACAAAACGTGTCAAACTTTACAAGCAACAAAAAGATCAAGTGAACTATTTTGTACAAGAAGTTGGAGGAGAGCCGAGATACAATCCGAGTCTCCACTCCTCTAAGATTAAAGTACCCATCGAATAAAATTGGGAATGCTTTACAAATTCACCCTACAATCAATTTAATTACTTTTCATTTTTAACTAYGCATCATGTGCATATAAAATGCAAGTAAGTTCATATCTAAAGCCCACTACAAAATCAATACTTAGCCCAACCCATAAGGTTTGATTCAAACCCAATCAGTGATAAAAGAAGCTCGCCAGGCCTAGCCCATTACATAACCTGTCATTTTTATACAGTATGTCCAATTCATAAATTATATTTGGGTCTTTCTCATTTATGCTCCTAAAATCTTGTGATTTCTCACTTGTGTCCAACTTTTTTTCTCTTTTCTCACTGTACCCCTCAATTATGGGTTTTTATTATAAATCGATTTTTCTAACGTGTGCCCAAGGGCATATTTGCAACAAATTCATCATATTTTATTTTATTTTATTATATCAAAATCCTTGAGGTTAAAAAGGTAGGTTTTTAATTTCTTGATTATAAAGAGTTATTATGTCTTTAAATAAGATAAATTGTACGTATTTTATTTCACCATATATTTTAATACCCGCCTTTTTAACCTTGAATTTTGATAAAATCAAATAGTTTATAATCGATTTGTCGTACTAATTTGTGCCCTTGGGACTCAGTTAACTTGATGTTAACTAGTGTATAAATTTTTTGGATGGTTTGTCTTTTGATGTTTTTCTTGAATGCAATAGTATATTTATAATTATTGTTTTTTTATTTATGTTAATTGTTTGATGAATTTTTTGGACTATTTTTCATTATTATTGTTTATATTTTTCCAAAAAAAAAAAAATACTCCGTACTACTCCCTCCGTAACGAAAAACTTTCAATATTTCTATTAAGTCCCTTAAAATTCCAAAATAAACTAATGACTAGTTAGTTTATAAATTAGTGTTGTGGTCCCCTTAAAAAAAGGAAATTAAAAGAAATCGAGAGAATGAGACAAAAAAGTTGTTGGGGCTAATTTTGGATTATATGGATGAGTAAGGGTAGGTAGGAAAATTTGTCATTTAAAAGTTATCTAATAAGGAAAGTTGTACAATTGTTAAATTTTTTGTTACACCAAAAATTGGAAACTGTTGAATTTTGGTTACGAAGAGAGTAGTTAACATCAAGTTTACGATTTTTTCGTAAGGAAAAATTGGATTTTTTTGTTGATAATTTTTAGAACTTCAAAGCGGATTTTTCTAAATTTTCGAATTTTTTTGTCGAGTTGTTTAAAAATGATAAGCCAATGATTTTTTTTTCGTGTTTCAGAATACGGTTAACCAACATGTTAACTAATCGATTACGATAAATTGGATCGGATTTTGTAGTTTTTTCTTCTACAGTACCTCGACGTGACATGAGCGTAAAAGGGGTTCAAAAGAATCAGTTTTCTTTTTATAAGGGCTAAAATAACTTATTTTGGCTTTTTGACCCCATATTGTCGGGTGGATGGAGTAGGTAATTTCCTTGTTTTAAAAAAAGAAAAACCCCTCCCCAAACCGTGCTTGCATTTTTCATTGCACACGGCTTTCCCTATGTTTACATTTCTAACTCAGTTCCCTTCCTATGAGAACAAAACTCTAAGAAAGTTGAATACTCGATGGATTCAACCCTTATTTCACTATATATTTTTTGATTATTTTGGTGTTTACTCTTATGAACCAAAGAAATAGCTATGGTTTGATATAAAATAAATAGTTCATTGTCTTTTACAGACAGAGGAATCGGTTCAACAATCAATATTCYCTTTTTGCGCAAGTCTCTAAGATTTAAATTTTTTTTGGAAGCATTATCTCCATACTCAGTTCTTTTAACAAATATAGTGGATGAGGGTTATTTATAATAAACAATACATAATTGGGGGTACAAGTTCGAAATGAAAAAAATTGGACACAATTGAGAAACCGCAATATTTAAGGGACATAAATGAGAATAACCCATTATATTATACAATACTCCCTCCGTTTTTTTTAGATGTTCCATATCATTATGGAACGGTTTTTAAGAGTTGATTGAGTTGAATAAAATAGTTGAGTAAGTTGGGTAAAAAGTTGAATAAGTTAGGTAAAAGAGTAAATGTGTGAATGAAATTTTATGGGAAATAGTAATTTTGGGTGAAAAGATTGGGTAAAGTAATGAAAGTTGACTTTAGAAAGGGGTAAGTCATTAATGTTAGAGTAAATAAAGTAGGTAAAATGTGAAAAAGTTATTTGTAGATTGGTTTGGAACAATTATTTAAAAACATCCCAAAATAGAAAYTGAAACAACTAAAAAAACGGAGGGAATATTTTATAAGGATCTTTAAAAAATATCCTAAAATAATAATTAAAAAAAACTGATTATTTTGTTTTTATTAAGGAGTGTAAAATTCAAGAGTTGAAATCAATTTCAATCGATCAATTGACATCAAATGGAAGAAGTCAAGAGTGTTTAGCTTCTTCACTCCTAAACCTGTTTTAGCCTCCACTCTCCMTCCTCCATTTTTCAACGGCATTTCCAGATTTTGGGGAATCAGAATCCCTTTTTCCCAATCAATCATGAGTCTTCAATCCAATGGTGCTGACTTGGAATGGCCTGCTAACAAAGTCAGAGACACTTTCATCAAGTTTTTTGAAGCAAAGGCTCACACTTTCTGGAAATCTAGCCCTGTTGTTCCTCTCAATGATCCTACTTTGCTCTTTGCTAATGCTGGTTTGTATTCTTTCATTTCCTACTTTAATATTTTGTTTTAAATTTGATGTTTTTTTGGTGGGGTTTCAATCTTTTGGCTTGTTTGTTTGTCCTTTTGTTGATAATGATTTTTGGGTTTGTGTTTGTTAGTTCTGGATCATCGTTTGTTGAATGATAACGAAATATGAAATGGGGTTCTTTCATTTGAAGGTTTTAATTATGTATGAGTATTGTAACCTTGATTATGTGGTTCTAAGTTTTTGTTCTAATGTTTGGATTCTCAAAATGTTATCTGAATTTGGAAGGTTTTCTTCTAATCCGGTTATGTAGTGGGTTCGAAAATTGGAGCTTTATTTCGTTTTATTTCAGTTTTTACAATTGACATGCTTCCAATTTAGGGTGTAGCGAGTTCTTATGCTGCTTCGTAGTAGTATTGTCAGTGTATTGAATGATGGGTTAACTGTGTATGTTAGTTATCGATTCAAAAATTCTTCATAATGAGCAATTGGGCATGCTGTTAACACCTCGATTCGATTTTTTTTATCGGGCAGGTATGAATCAGTATAAGCCGATCTTTCTGGGAAATGTTGATCCTAACAGTCCTTTGAGTGAACTTAAGCGTGCTTGCAACACCCAGAAGTGTATTCGTGCCGGTGGGAAGCACAATGACCTCGATGATGTTGGGAAGGATACTTACCATCATACTTTCTTCGAAATGCTTGGCAATTGGTCCTTTGGTGATTATTTTAAGCGAGAGGCAATTGAATTTGCTTGGGAACTGTTGACCAAGGCAAGTAGTTATGAGACTTGTTGTAATGAATCCCTTTTAATGTGTTCTTGTCAGCATATTGAGAAATGTTTTTGCTGACAATGAGCTTCATGATTGAATCTGGCTCCATTTCGAGCATGTGTTTACTCGTCTCTGATATGAATATGGCATCGAGAAGGGGCCTTGACCTTATTATTGCTATTTTCCTGGTCACAGGTTTATAAGCTACCCACTGATCGAATCTATGCTACCTATTTCGGTGGCGATGAGAAAGCTAAACTTGCTCCTGATACAGAGGCCAAGGATATTTGGCTCAACTTCTTGCCTCCTGAACGTGTATTACCTTTTGGTTGCAAGGTGTTTATTACACTCTCTTGATTCTCTTCTTAATTGTTTGTTGTCTGCAATGGAGTATGGACTTTGTTTTTTTTTTTCAATTGAACTTAGTTTTTGTTATGAAGACTCCTAAAATCTCTCTTCAATAATCAGTTGATAGAATGGAAGCTCTTTTAATGAAGTGTCTTGTTCCACTTAATGTGGCTGAGTGTTTAGTTCGTGGAATACTACACACACCCCATTGCTTAAGGGTATCTATGATCGATATATTGCTAATTGGGATGAATGTTTTTAATGAAGACCATCAAAGTTGTGGTAGTAGTATACAGTGTTTGATAGTTAAGCTAATTTTCCCATTCATCTCATACAATGATAGATGTTGTATATTTGGGATTGTGGGTAGTGATATCATTTACTTGACACTTGTCTGCTTACTGATTATTTGACACTAAAAGGGAGTTCCAGTTGCAATTATCCCTTGTTTTGCCATGACAATAATATATGTCAAACGTTCGTTTTATCAATAGTAGAGTCTCTTTTGGGTTTACTACTAGGTTTGTGGCTGTCAGTTGAATAACCTCCTCTGTTTTTACTTAACCCTTATCTTTGGGATTAAGGATTTGTGGCTGTCAGTTGCACTTCATAACCTCCTTTGATCAAGGCTTAGAATGATTGATGGAATCCATATGTTGATGTAGGAAATAGATGAGAAGGAAAATGTTTTAATTTTCCTGTATGGTGATTGAAATGTTTATGGTGTCACTTTTGGATTCTTGGATGCTACAACCTTTTATAGGCCTATGTAGGTACAGACATATCACCTCCTGTATAGTATCCCAAAAGGGGAAGAATAGTTATTAAAATCCCGATTCGATCCAACGATTCTACGATTTTACGATCCAAAATTAAGTTTTCAATTCGATCCTGTGGTACGATCCTAATTTTATAGGATCACACGATCCTACTTTGATTTTAACTAAAATTAGTAGAATCTTAATACGATTCTACGATCCTACGATTCAAAAACCTGATACATAAGTGTTTATCATAAAATTGTCAATTTGAAATCTTTTTCCATAGTTTTATCAAATATAATTTCAAATTGATCATAACTATATTCTTAATCATAAGAGACATTCATTAACGACTATATTTCGATTTTTAACTACTTATAAACTTGAAATTACTCTTATCTTTTGTCCTTATGCAAGAGAAACAATTTATTATAGTTATATGTTTATTGAAATGACTATTTAGTTATTATATCTTAGCATTGTTATTTTTTTGGGTTATTTGGTAGAATCTTACGATTCTACGATCCGATTTTATCGATCGGATCCTAGCAACCTTTTCGATCCAAGGTAGGATCTCGATCCTAACAACTATGGTTGTCAATTTCCTTTGTTTAATTGTGTGCCTTTTAAGCTTCACTCATCCTATTCCATGTGCTCATACTTGCACACGTATTATGAGTTAATGTGAGTTTAGGTAAGGCTTCAGCAAGTTCTTCAACAAGTCCAAGAAACAATTTTTAAAGGGCAAATGCTGGAAATAAGTCATACAATTTTACATTTTCTCACATAACTGTGGAAATGTCGAAACGAAACTAATTTACTTAATTGGGAAGGAAGTATTTATGTTTATCTAGTCATTTAGGCATGTGCCAGTTTGCTGATTATTCTTAATGCCTTGCACATGATCTTAAACTGGCATGCTCTATTTTAATTGTTGTTGCTTGTCCTCTGTAATTCAGATCCTAATTTATATGGCTCAATTTTTACATTTTACAGGACAACTTTTGGGAGATGGGAGATACTGGTCCTTGTGGGCCTTGTACTGAGATTCATTTCGATAGGATTGGGAATCGTGATGCTGCATCACTGGTTAATTATGATGACCCTACTTGTATAGAGATTTGGAATCTTGTTTTTATTCAGGTATGTGCTTTCTTAATAATACATACATATATTGTGAAACTAGTGCCTGTTTCCTGGTCTAGCTAACCTACAGGCTACAAGGAACAGAATATTATGTTCCATACCTTTTTTCGTCCTAGTGAAAAGTAGTTCTTGTATCTTGATGCTAATACTTTTCTAACAACACCGAAATCTAAATCCGGCAGAGGGGCTGCTGATCTCTTGTGTATATGTATAAGATTTTTTATTCTTGTATTTWTGAAATATTATGATATAATTTTAATATTTGGTCTCCTCATAATGCTGGCTTCTTTTTAAATGTGGTGTACAGTTTAATAGGGAAGCTGATGGCTCTTTAAAAACCCTTCCTGCCAAGCATGTTGATACCGGAATGGGTTTTGAAAGATTGACTTCTATTCTTCAAAATAAGATGAGTAATTATGATACAGATGTCTTCATGCCCTTGTTCGATGCTATTCAACAGGTAAACAGTTTACAATTTATGCAATAATGCATTTGATGAATTCCTGCTTTCATATTGCCATGTCATATTGTAAAACAGTTTATGATGATCCTCTGTTTTAGTGATGTGAATCATGTGAGGGTGGGATTCAGATACAAGTCTTAGAGTTGGGACTGAATTCAAGAGTCTTCAATCGAAAACTTATATGTTTAAGTTACTGAAATATAATTTCAAGTGTTTGGTGTTATTGAAATTCGGTAAAGTTGATGAAAGAAAAAAGTAGTGAGGGCAATTTTAGTTTTTGTGAGAGAAAAGTGGTGATCTATAAAGTCTTTTTTCGCATGTTTCAAACTCTTTGGTACTTGTCAAAGACTAAGTTCGTGCAAATTGAGGAAGTGATTATTACTAGAAGGATGACCTTTCAATCAACTCTTTTCCAGCTCTTGATTCATGAAATACATATAAATTTAGTACAGCTATATACCTTTATACTATTGGGTGGGAGTGTGGTGTGGGTAACAGCAACATTTATCAGTTTACTTTTACTAAAGCAAACTCATTTGGGTTTTCATTGATGATCTTTCCTGCCTTAAGATGGTTATAATCGGCTATTTTTTACGCAAGACTGCAAGAGTGTTGGTGTATGTGATGAATCTTCATTCGGTTCTGTGAGTGTTTCTTGTGTGTCTGAAGTCAATCCTATTCTAGAATGAGTTGTATAAATAACCAGTGTACCATTGTTTGGAGCAAGTAATAAGTCTTTTGAGTTTTAAACGTCCATTCTATTCGACTTATTTTGACTTGTATGAAAGTAGCTAAATGTTATTGTGCCTAACTTTACTGAACTGAATTTATCAAACCATATTGGCACTTATTTGACTTAATCTGAAGTTATTTTTATTGCACAAGCAAATATAAGGTGGCCAGAAGAAAGTTTAATTATCGTTTATCTTTAATATGCATTCAGTCGACTGGGGCTCGCCCTTATTCTGGAAGAGTTGGAGCTGATGATGTAGACAAAGTTGATATGGCATATAGGGTGGTTGCGGATCATATTAGAACTCTCTCCTTTGCCATTGCTGATGGTGCTTGTCCAGGTATAGTGTTGCTTTAGCTGGTAGATCTCATATTTTTGAAGATTTTCAAATGAAAGGATTGCTGATGTGTTAATTGAAGATTAGATATGAACACTCGAAAAGTAACAATGAGTTGCAGTTGATGAGTAATTAGTAAAGTTTGTTTTAGAAGCTTTGTTTGTCATATAAACCCTGTCTTATATTGGCAACATGTTAGCATGTTGCTCATGGTTTCAGTCATGATGCAGTTCATATTGCTTTTAACGTTATATTTTACATATTTATGTTTTTATCTTCTTCTTTCAGTTCAACCTTCTTTTAACATATTTGTACTTTGGCAACCCTTGTTTCAATGTTTTCTCACTTTATATCTTCTAGCTCATGTGCAATCCTTTTCTCTTACTTTTCCTGACATGAGTTTAAAATACAAGTTTAGATAAGTACTAATAAGTCAGCTTAGCAAAATTGAAGGAAAAAAAGTACTACACAGTACACACACTCATAGATAAGTGTTGCTACAGTAAAAAAGATTAGAAAAATACTAGCAAGTTCAAATTCAGTTATAATAAGGACTTATTAGCTCAGATTATAGGTAAAAAAAATGTTGCAAAGAACGAATTTTGAGGGTAATTATTTTAATTGGAACTAGCAGTTAACTATATAAATTTTCTTTCAAATGATGAATACTGCATAGCTGGATCTGTTGGGCTTCATGAGCAATTCTGAAGGCAGTAAGAATGTTCAATTTAGGATAAGATCATTTTATGAAATAGTCAACTGGATTACTGTTTTTTTTGCTGGCTTATTGCAATTTATGTGTCATTTGTAATAAAAAAAGAAGCAAGGTGCCATAACATATACAGAACTTCACAAGTTTCTTCTTTTGGTGCAGGTAATGAGGGTCGTGAATATGTTCTAAGGCGCATTCTACGTCGTGCTGTTCGTTATGGGAGTGAAGTGTTAGGTGCCAAAGAAGGTTTTTTTAATGGGTAAGAAAGTTTATTYAATCATTTTTGCTTGGTATAGCTATCGTCTTTCTCACCAATCATACTTTGTGCAGTTCATTTTATCCATACTATTTTATTTTTATTTTTATTTTTTTAATGTGAAAATTCAATGGATGGCTTCAGACTTGTACCTACTTTGGTGAATTTGATGGGTGATATTTTCCCGGAGCTCAAGCATCATGAGAAACATGTCAAAGATATCATTGCAGCCGAGGAGGCCAGTTTTGGGAAAACATTGCTTAAGGTGAGAAAAATTTGCCTGCAATATATGCTCATGCTATGTGATGCCCATGCGGCAACACCTTTGCTGACCAGCTAAAAGAGCTTATTTGTACATTTTATCCCTACTTTACCTCTTTCAAGCTAGCTTTTGATTTTTGTGTGTGTGTGTGTGTGTGAGATGCCTAAAAGTTTCTCTAAAAGTTTGAATTCCTTACTCTAGCTTGAAAACCTATAAATGAAGCATGACTTTGTTTAGAGGTTTTCAAGGAAGACCRGAAACTGTTTTTCGGAGAAGCGTATTTGTTAATTCTTTGGTCCACTTAGTCATTCATATATATAATCTTCATTATGAAATCAGGGAATTGAGAAATTTAAGAAGGCTGCTCAGGAGGTGGTAGGGAAGACATTGAGTGGCCAGGTAAACTGCTWTCCTTTGTTTTCTGTATCTTGTAAATTTCTGCTGTGGGGTATTTTTTGCATGTTCACTCTTTTATGATTATAAATATATGGTAAAACTTGTTCACGTACTATTTACTTCTGATTTTCTGTGTTTCTTCTGAGCCTCTTTTTTGTTTCTGCAAGAGATTATTTTTGTTGCTGTCTTAGTTCAACACTGTCTTTACTAAATATTTATTAATGAGGATAGTGTTAAAATWCAACCTGACCTCAGAATTGAGCTGTACTTAAAATCTAAAACTTGACCCTATGTAGGGTTGATTAAAATTTTCTCAATCAATAATGAAATTACTAACATGCAGTCTAAGCTCAAACAAATTAACCTAAAAAGGGTAGAGCCTAGAGCCCAAATGTTTCAAGTGTTAACCTGAAGCCCGATTCTGGGCTGGATTTTAAGGTCAAAGTCTGCAGTTCTTGGCTTTGGTTTTTCCCACATGTGATTTTTGACCATGGCTTTCACAAGTTAGTATATGACTGTTATAGTGTTATGTAATAGAGCTGTCAATGATTTCTATGCCTTTTGTTGCAGGATGCATTTGTACTGTGGGACACTTATGGCTTTCCATTAGATTTGACTCAGGTATTTAATGTAGTTTTCAAGCTTTTGAATAAAAGCATTCGTGTTTGCATTTTTTGACTACTGATTCTTGTTTCTCTGTAGTTAATGGCAGAGGAAAGAGGTTTAACAGTTGACACAAAAGGTTTTTCTGATGCTATGGAAGAAGCCAGGGAAAGATCAAGAAGTGCTCAAAATAAGGTACTTCTGCAAATATTAGTTAGTCTATCTTCCATAACTGCACCTATGCATGTTGAATAGTTGATCTGCACCTTTTTTTTCTTTCCAAAATGCTTGAAATCACCCCCCCTCCCCCGAAAGAGAGGCAGGGGGTTAGGAGTTACTTTTTTTATTCTTTTGGGGTTAGAAGTTCTGTTTGAACACAAAAAAAGTACACTAAATTTATGTCAAGCTAACTCTTTGAACACAAATTCCTGTAGCATGCTGGTGGCGCAATCACAATGGATGCTAATGCTACAGCAGTATTACAAAACAAAAAAGTTTGCACCACTGATGACTCCTTCAAGTACATCTGGTTCAAGGTTAGTATAGACAATGTGTGCGTATTCAAGCAAAGTTACATAGTCTTGAGCTGGAGGTACATATTTTGTCACCTACATTACTTATTATCAGGGCATGTTTTTCAGAGTCATGATAGCACCATAAGTGCTATATACACTGGATCTGAGTATTTGGAGACTGCGGTAGCTGGCCAAGAAATTGGTGTTGTTCTTGAGTCCACTAGCTTCTATGCTGAGCAAGGTGGTCAGGTATAATGCTAATTACCAGGAATTTTAGTATAAGCATTTGTCAACATTCATTATGTTTAGGTCTGCTTCTAGATTACAGTTATCTGAATCAATTGCTGTTCAATACTTCAATTTAACATTGGATGATCTTATACCGATGTCTGCTCCATTATAGACTTACATGTAGACTATTAGGTTCTTAGTCCTCTTACCTAAGGAGCCTGCGTTAACTTTGTTTGTCCGAAGTGCTTTGCTTAACATTATGCAATTACCCATTCAAACTTTTAACAATAATGCGACAATCAAGAAAATTAACAATTAAAAATTAACATAAAGGGTGAAGGAGGAAGTCAATTTAATCATTCATTTTCAGTTAAAATTAACGTTTGGCTTGAGCATTGCCTTGGTTCCTAATGTAAATTTACACAGGTAAATGTTATTTTAGTTGATACTCCCTTCGTATTTAAGTAGTTGTCCATATCAAAGTGGCAAAAAGTTTTTTTTTAAAAAAAAAAACCATATTTGTCCTCTGCTTTTTGTAAAAACCCTTGTGATCCTTTTAGAAAGTCAGAGAAAGATCTATATGATAATAAAAAAGCAAGGTTATGTTGGTAATTCTTAGACAAATCATACCACAAAGGGACCCAGAAAATCTATATTAAAACATCTCAAAAAGATGAGAGGACAACTGAATAAAAATGGAGGGAGTATTAATATTGATTTCTAATTCTACTAGTAGATGWAAGTGAAGATTGTGATTGTTATAAGAGTTTGGCCTTTCACCTTCACTTTGCAAGATTGTTATTTTTCTAATGTGTGAGTGTTATTAATATTATCACAGCGTAGTTTTCTTTTTGTGTATGAAAGGAGGTCCCATGTAATAAGGAGATGGAACGTCACAATTGGTACTGTGTAATGCGCTCATGCCAGCACTGGCAAGGGAGTGACCTGTGGCAAACTTATACTGCGTTTGTGTTGTCTTAGATGAAGTATTTTGGTTCTGGATTAGGGTTTTTTTAGGTGGAGAATTCTCTCTTTTTCCCCTCAGTGATCTAGGAGTTCACTTCAAAACCCTAAATTTTAGTCATCAAATTTGAGGTGTGTGCTGAATATTTTCTTTCCCCTTCAAGGTGGTGCATATGTATCTGTTTATTTATTTATTTGTTATGCAGAGGTTATTGTTATCTGTTATATTACCCCTCGTTAGTTTATAGTTTGTGGGAAAATTTGACAAGAATAAGTCAACCTTTTAGGTGTAAGCTAGTTTTAGGTTAACCTTTCGATTAACTAAGAATAAGTTAACCTTGTATAATTTGTATTGTTTGTGCTTTAAATGAGTTAATGATGTTAAAATCAAGACACATATCGCATTGTAATTAGAGGACATTGTGAATTAATAAATTTTTGTCTGTTGACAAATTTTCCCAGTTCTTTTTTTTTTTTTTTTTTTTTTTTTGTCTGTTGAATTTGACTAGTTGGCAAGGAAGTCCTCTTTGTTAGGTCACTGGTGATATCTTCTCATATTTATATTTGCATGATTTGTAACCTCCAAACTTCAAAAACATATTTATTTTTTTGGCTTTTTAGTGGTCCAATTGCACTATATTCTTAGAAATTGTATTAATCTGCAGTTTAATGTGATCTCCTTTGTTTCAGATATTTGATACTGGATCACTCGAAGGCCCACATGGAAGTTTTAAAGTTTCTAATGTTCAAGTGTTTGCTGGTTTTGTTCTGCATATTGGCTCCTTCACTAGTGAGACTGGTAGATTTTCTGTTGGTGATTCAGTCACTTGTCAGGTGTTTTGCTCTTATGAAATTTGATCAGCCGTTTACATCACATTTTCTTATTCTGACCCGTAAATAGTCGCCCCTTTGTTTGTTTTCCCTTTCTCATGTGTTTTTATTGTACAGGTGGATTATCAAAGGCGTCAACGTATTGCCCCCAACCATACCTGTACACATATGTTAAATTTTGCTCTAAGGGTAGGCAACATCCTMGACAGACAACATCTTTACCATTGTTGCGTGTCTATGTTTCTTGTTTTAATATGTACAGTTGTGGATTTGCAGGAAGTTCTTGGGACTCATGTGGACCAGAAAGGTTCTATCGTCCTTCCTGAGAAATTACGATATGATTTCTCACATGGTAATGATTTATCACTTGTCAGTGTGGTGTTTGCCTTGCTGCTTGTTCTATGTTTGCTGAAAGCTGTTGATTTTCTTAACAGGCAAGCCTGTACAAAGTGAAGAATTGAGGAAAATAGAACAGTATTGTCAATGAGCAAATTAAAGCTGAATTAGATGTAAATGCAAAAGAGGCAACTTCTTGCTGATGCCAAGCGTGTAAATGGTCTGAGGGCTGTGTTTGGGGAGGTGGTTTTATTCTTTTGTAGCTAAAGTATTTCATTATTGTTTCTTTTTCAGTTTGCTCTTTTGCCTGTTTAGTATCTTTACCAATATATGTGATTCCCAATTTCCCATGGCAGATATACCCTGATCCTGTAAGAATAGTATCAATTGGGAAAAAGGTGGATGATCTCCTGGCAGATCCAGAGAAAGAGGAGTGGCTGCAATACTCTGCTGAACTTTGTGGAGGTTTCCATGTCTTGATTGTCCCACTATTCTTTTTCGAATACCTCCATCATCACTTTGTACCAAAACTTGTTTGTGAATTTTGTAGGAACCCATATATCAAATACAAGAGAAGCTCAGGCATTTGCCCTCTTATCTGAGGAAGGTATTGCCAAAGGGATTCGTAGAGTAACTGCTGTTACAACTAAAGATGCAGAGGATGCATATGAGCTAGCACGCTCCCTTGAGCAGGAAGTGATTGATGCATCAAAAATCGAAACAAGCCTTTTGAGAAGGTAATATGTGGAAAGTTCTGTTAATATTGCTAAACCAAAATTGTTGCTGCATAATATTAGCCTTATTTTGTTTCCTCTTTTATCATTGTCCAGAAAGTAGCTTCTCTAAGAAGCCAGGTAGATGCAGCGGCCATCCCAGCTGTCAAAAAAATGACATCCGTCTGAAGATCTCTTTGCTCCAAGTAACTTTGGCTATACTTGATCCTGTTGTTTTCCAATTGATAAGCATTTGCTTGCGTATTCATGTTTGTGTCCTTGGTTTTTGACAATTTTCTCAGGACCAAGTGAGGAAAGCACAGAAGAAAATGGCTGAAGAAAATCTTCAAAAGGCAGTAAAGACGCAAGTGAAAAGGCAGAGGCTGCTGTTGCAGAGGGGAAAACCTTTTGCATCTCTCGTGTGGATGTTGGTTTAGATGCTGCTGCTGTTCGAGAAGCTGTACAAAAAGTGATACAGCAAAAGGTTTGTGGCAATTGGCGTTTCTGTTTTCTACTTTTCTCTGCCTTTGGGTCTCATTTTTGTATTCTGATAAGATTTTAATTGTGTGGTTTGTGCATTTTGTGAGAGCTCGCTGACTCTTTTCTCATTTGGGTAATCAGAAAATATCAGTCATGGTTTTCAGTGTGGATGAAGCTGCTAATAAGGCTATTGTATACGCTGGAGTGCCTGACAAGGGAAATACATGGAACGGCTTAGAAGTGTCTGAGTGGTTAAAAGTTGCTTTGGATCCTCTGAAGGGAAGGTGCGGTAAAGGAAAAGGTGGTCTCGCTCAAGGACAGGTCAGTAACAATTTCCTGTTCTCTATATCCTTTATCATGCATCAACCGGTGGACTGATATTCTCATTATTGATGTGTTTGCTATTCAGGGCACTGATGCATCAAATGTGGAGGAGGCTGTAAAACTGGCAGCAGACTTTGCCTCAATGAAGCTGAATTGATGATTAGTCTGTGTATCGACTGATCAAACGTTGCTGCTACTGCCTTGTGTGATCCCAATTGCAGTTGCTTGCCCTTCATCCTCGATGTTTTATGCTAAATGAAAATGGATAAATTCGGGCAACTTATTAGGAAAGGTAGTGTGCAGATTTATTGCTGTGGTTAATAGATAGAGATGTTAATTTTACATTTTATTTAGATCTATACGATACATACGAGAAGTTTTCTTCTACATTTGTTTTCAATTAGGGGTATAGGTGACCTGCAGAATTAGCTAATGACTTGATTTTGTTATTGACTAGAATTTTGAGCACCCGATGCGTGCTTGTGTATATTTTACAATGTATTCAAATCAACATTATTGTTACTAACATAATATATCATAATTTTTTTTAAAAGCACCCTAATTAGTGAATACATTTTTTCTAGTAATTTTTAGCAAATTAAATGGTTTAATAAGATTGTTTTATCATCCATGATTTTACACTTGTTAAAAAAAAGTTAGTCACAAAAATAGTGAAATTGGTCACTTATTAACAAAATGAAGTTTTTATTCAACTACAATTACACTATAATGTAAACTAGATTGTTTTGCACGCGATGCGTGCTTTGTTATGTAAATTTCAAAAATCCTTTAAAATAAAAATTTCAAGTTAGGAAATTATTTTATTAGCATTTTTTTCAAATTTTTGATATTTGATTAATCTTTCTATTTTCTTTGCTAATTAATTAGCTCATTTATTTACAAAAAATTAAATTATTAGGAGCTTACTTTATTGTTTGCACGCGATACATGCTGTGTTATGTAAATTTCAAAAATGCTTAAAAATGAAAATTTCAAGTTAGGAAATTATTTTAGCATTTTTTTCAAGTTTTTTTTTATGTAAGTGGTGTTTTGAAATTTTTAGGTGGATGTCACCTTTTTTTCCATATTAGAAAGGGTCAAGGTATTTGGTCAATTTAGTATTAATTGACATAATTTATGCATATAATTTTAATTTGTTTTTTTAGTGAAAAATTTATGCATGTACCTTATTACCCTTCATTAAGGGTAATTATGTATTTTGAGAGGGGGGACACCATCTTCCTCCCCCTTTCTCTTATATAATAGAGATATATACAGTTGCTAAACATAACATTTATTTCCAAGTGCAGTTTTATGAAGTACCAACTAATGTAGGCCAGCCTTGAAGGCTTGGATAGGATCGTAGGTTGGTGTCAGGAGATAGAGTTGCATACAGACTCGCTCCAACTGATACACTTTCTTCATGATCCGGTCCTATGCCCAGTTGATTGTAAAAATATTCTTCTAGATCTTTTGGCTGTTTGTTCTAGGTTTAATTTTATTAAAATAACTAAAGTGCCTAGGGAGCATGTAAATTTAGCCCATGTATTAGCTGTTAAAGCTAGGAAAGGGCCTTAATGTTCTTTGTGGTGTGTTACTCTTGCCAAAAAAAAAAAAAAAAAAAAAACAAACTAATGTAGGCCATGTTTGGTTTGAGGTTTATGTTTTTTATGATAATAATTGCAAAATGTTGTTTGGTCTGAAGCAACTCCTTGCACATCTCAAATCGAAAAGAAAAAAAAATACTTCGTACTAAACACTAAACTAATTTTAAATTGTGCAAGATTCACATAACTGTAAAATTACACTACTTATCTTTTCTCTAATATGACTTGGGATTTAGTTATCGAACTATTCGTACTAGATATCTAGCCKGACTCAATTGCAAAAGCCACACAACAGATTTACATCTACATCAACCATCAAACCTCCATGAATATGGAATTTAGATTCTTGGCTAATTGTTAAATATTTTAAAGTGACCAAAACATGTTAACAAATTAAATTGAAATTAGTACAAAAAGTGATGAATTATTATGCAAAATAGGAAAATCATTATTCTTATTTCATTTGGTAATAAGTTAATTTCTATTATATAATTCAAGGGAGGAGCAATGACGTCCTCTCTTGGAAAAGATTTTTTACCCTTATTTAACAAAAACAAAACATTACTTACATAATGTTTCCAATCTCGTCAAAAAAACAAATGTTTCCAATCACTTTTTAATTTATAATTATGTGTAATAAGGAACGCTTGACTCAATTATTTTGTTAAAGGAGAAATTTATGCCTAAAAAATAAATTGATATAAACATACTAATTCAAGCATTTTTTCATCAATTTATTATCAACTAAAATATTTACAGTTTTTTTCTACCTAAACATGTTGGAATAACAATTATATTCTCATTTTATTGAGGTACATTTCATAATTTACACTAGTTTTTAAGTGCACGCGATATGTGCGTAGACGTATAAAATTTGTAGTATTTCATTAAAAATGATTATATAAAATGTATTAAATTAAAATTTTTATAGCTAATTAGCAATACAATTAATTTGAATTGTAATTATTTTGTAAATAAATGTGACGTGAAATTCAATATTATACCATTCGTGTTTCAATTCAATTTGGAGTAATGTTTATTGATTTAGCTTTAGTATTGACAGACTTGTCGCGTACCTATCAAAAATACCTGTTAAAACTAACCTGCAGCTAGTGGTAACAGGATCGTATCCACGAGGAAACAACAACTACTGATTAATTGAATATAAGCATCTAAACTAGCAAGAGAAATGTTGTTTTGTGATTAAGACTAATTAGAACTAATGACTACGATTAACAGAAGAGATTAAACTATATGATAAAAGAATCTAGAGCTATGGTTCACTATAGCAGTAATTGACTACAAATTGACATCAACAATTCATAACATGGCATAATCAAACAGGATTAAAGCTCTCTCGAATCAATTAAACCATAGAACTACTCCTAACCGTATCTCTCGACCTAGGAAAGTCTCGTTCTACCTATTGATGTTGATCTTGTTCTAAGTCTCAATCGCTAAATCTAGAGACTTGTGACTAATCAGAATAAGCAATTAAGTCGGGCCCTACGAAATTGATTAACATGAATAACAATCTAATAGGAATTTAATTAAAAGCCAAGCCAGGCCATGAATTGCATCAAACCAATTAATAAACAATCATACTGCTATAGATCCCCAATCGCTCTAGAAATTAAACTACTCACTCATAATTAAACTAAACATGATGATTGTAATTGGGAAATACATATTCAAAGCAAAGAATAATTAAAAGCAATAATAAAACCTAGAATAATTGGAAATAATAATTGAGAACCTAAAATTAATTCAAAACAATAATCAAAAGCATAAATAATTGAAAGCAATAAGGAAAATGAATTAAAGGAAGTATTAATTACCAAAAGAAGGATTGCAATTGATGATTGAATTCTATTGAAAAGCCAAAAACTAGGGTTCAACAATACGTAATTGGGAATTCTGAATTTTTATGAAAACTAGAATAATAGAATAAAAAGATAATAGAAGAATTAGGATTTCTATCCTTTAAACATCAGAAAATATCTAAATTAAACTAAGCTTGCTAAATTACAATCATGCCCTTCATTAAAAGCCAATTTAAAAGCCAACTTAAGTGCAGAATCGGCCTCGATCCGATCGGATCGGGTGTGATCCGATCGGATCGGATACGGTTTTGGCAGCAGAATCGTCCATCTTCTAGAGGCCATATCTCGAGCTCCGGTTGTCCGAATCACGCATGTGACCATCAAATCGAAGCTCTCGAAGTCTAGTTTCCAATGCAACTGAAATCGCACCAATCCGACGAACGAAACAAAAGTTATGGTCAAAAGAGTGAGCATGTATCAACTTCCTTGCGTCGCTCCACTCCTAGCTCCTTGCCACTTCTAATAAACTCCGTAATGTTTGCAAATAAGCTCCGAAATCACTCCAAATAAATGGAAGCAACCTAAAACTTACTCAAACACTAAACAAACAACATTAGTAGCAAGGAGGGCCTTAAGAAGGCCAAAAACCATTCGATATAGCAAGAGAAATGGGAGAAAAACCATATAATAACACAATACATCAAGTATTAATTAAGTCACATAATAAATGAAATTTCGATTTTTAATCTCGTAGTAAGTAAAAGGGTAGTTTAGGCACTTCAATTAAAAAAAATTAAAATTCATTAAGGGTATAAAAGGTCCTTTAAGAGGGGGGACACCATCTTCCTCCCCTCTTCCCTTATAGTCTTACTAGTTTTTTGTGCACGCGATGCATGCTTAGACCTATGAAAGTTGTCATATTAAAATGTTTATATGTAATTATTAGCAATACGATTAATCTCAAATTTAATTATTTCGTAAATAAATATGACTTGAATTAAAAATAATTCCATATATGTTTCAAATCAATTTGAAGTAATGTTTATTGATTTAAGGTTTTCACTAATTAAGTAACATAATTAATACAATTTTCCATTTTTAAATACATAATAAACACTTTTCAAAAAAAAAAACATAATAAGTAAAGGGTAGATTAGGCATATCAATTCATATTTTTTAAAAATTCCCCCTTCTCCATTCCCCCTTCCCTTATGTAATAGAGATAGTATAATATATAGATTTTTTTTCATATAATGAGCAATTTGAATTGATAATTTGATTGGTGTGTTTTTTTTTTTTGCAAGTGTAAAAAAAACAAAGTAATGGGTAATGTATATTTATTTTTTTGGTGCGAAAGAGCCACAAGGACGGGGTACATTTACAAGGAGAGGGGGTATGAGGATTCGAACCTTTGACCATGGGGATCAAAGGTGGGGTTGAAGCCACTGCTCCAAACCCCTTCCTCATAATGGGTAATATATTAATGTATTAGTGTAATGAAATTTCCGAGATTATTGCATATTAATTGATACTTTGATTGGTGTTTTTTTGGCAAGTGTTTTGAACTATCGACGTCTAATTCAATATTGCTGGTTTTTATGGTTTGATGGCATGTTTTGGTAATTGCAAAAGGGAAGGGGTTGAAGGGTAATTTCAAGGGGACACCACCGCGACCTCTCCTTCCCTTATATAATAAAGATTTATGTGAGTCGAGATCATGTATTTTATCAACCAATAGCACATAATTAATTTGCAATATAACAATGGCACATTGGCACTTCATCGCACGCATCGCGTACGCATAAAGTGTTAGTAATTTGGAAATTTTGTCCAAAACTAAGTTTTAAACCAACTTTGCGTGAAAACTACCTAGATTTCATATTTTACCAAAAAAAATTGCCCAAAAACGGAAGAACAAAAAGTTAAAGTAAAAAAATGAAGTCAAAGCTTGAATTTGGTCAATGGTAGGGGTCAACAAAGGAGAAAATATAAAAGTAGATAATTTTGGACAATAATTTGATATTTAAGTAGTTTCTCGCAAATTTGGATCAAATCTAAGCAATTTTGGACAAAATTTCCTCAAGTTCATGTGTTCATGACAGTAAATTCATATGGTTTAATCTAAAAAGGCTTCAAAAGGAAACAATTAATACAAACACCAATTTAAGAATGGAAAAACCATTAATAAAATTTGGAACAAAGGTACTTCACAAAAGCCTGTATCATAGCGAAAGCCATAACTCTTCATTGAGACAATAGCCTTGCCATTAGATACGATATAAAAAAAAACTTTTTGTAGAAGGTTTAAATTTGGAAGTCATTACACCAATTGATTGTTGGTGCAGTGGTGATTGAAACTGCACTTGGTAGAGAAAACTCGTGTTCGATCCTTCACAAGTCACAACAACAATTGGGAGTGGAGCGGAACCTAACCACTCAAAACTGAACCCCGATTTCGGATTAGCCCAAAAGATGAATCGGGTGGATACAAAAAAAAGTAAGGCATAAATTTTGGCCCAACTTCATGAGAAACTATCTAAGTTTCAATTTTTTTAAAAAAACTACATACTTTTACATTTTTCTTTGTTGACTTGTACCTTTGACCGAATTCTAACGTTGACTTATTTTTTCGGCCTTTGACTTTTGTTACGATTTTTAGGGGTTTTTTTTTTACCGAATAAATTTAACTAATTTGAGACTCATTTGGTACATATTTTGATTCAAAATCAAAGAAAAACAAGTTATGAGTAAGAAATTTCAATCTAATTAAACAGATTTGAATAATGTAACACTTACTTCGAATTGAAGTAAAGTTTAGAGTTTTTTATAGTTTTGAAACAAACTCGTTGATTTCAAACAAAAACAACAATCTAATACATAACAAGAACATCTTCAATTTGTGCTCAATCAATCTGTCAACAATTGGATTGTCAATGTTGGACATTTAACTCCTAGTTTGAGTATTCTAATCGACCATTTTAACGGCTCTAGGCCTCTAGTTAATCCTCTACTAAGTTGTGACACATAACATCTCTATTATATAAGTGAAGGGGGGAGGAAAATGGTGTCCCCCTTCAAAAACTCCAAAATACCCTTAAGAATAATATAATGAATTCATTATATTATTCTTGAATAATCTAATGAATTCATTATATTATTCATTATATTATTCTTAAGAATAATATAATGAATTCATTATACCCTTAAGAATAATATAATGAATTCATTATAAAAAAAAAAATCACAAAAGAAAAAAAAAATAAAATCCTTTCCATTTTTGATTTTGTAATATTAAAAAGAAACAAGTTAAATATGGGATATGCATTAAATATCATTAAGAATAATTTTAATCTCTATTGGAATACACATAAAATATCTATTTTACCCTTAATGAGATGTTTTGTACTCCGTACTTCGTAAGTTGTTTTTTTTTTTTTGACGAGAAACGGAAATTTAAATATTATTAATGGCTAACACATCCAAGCTTACAAAATTGGCGATTTGGGGAGGATAATCCTCTATCCAAACACGCATCTCATCAAAATTAGAAGAAAGCCGAGCCAATTCATGGGCCACCTTATTACCACTACGTTTTGTATGCGTAAAAGAAATAAAACAACATTGTCTAGCCATAGATAAAATATCATTAATTAGCACACCCAGAGAGGTATGAGATGCCTGTTTGTTGCGCAATTGATGCCAAACCGACCAAGAATCCGTTTCCAGAGTAAGGGAGCTAAATCCAGCCTCCATCGCTACCTGCARAGCGTTTCGCATAGCCCACGCTTCACCCACATCCACCCCACACACCTTATATTGCCTCCAACACATCGAGAGCAGCACATCACCCTCAAAGTCACGCACCACCGCACCAATGCCCACAAACACTCCACCATTAAAGGCTGCATCAACATTCAATTTATAACCACCCGCCGCAGGGGGCACCCAAAACAGATTAGAAGGCTGTGCCACCCTAGATGCAGTAAGCTCCCCGGTTCCCTTCGCATACTCCCCCACTAAACCCACTGCCCTGTCCACCACAACCTGCACAGGAATATGCCTTTGTTCAAAGGTCCAAACATTCCGCCGAAACCAAACTCCCCAAGCCAACGACCAAAACAGGTCCCACCAGTAATCTTCAAAATTTTTTGCCTCCAAGACCTCYATTAGTTCCATCAGAGAGTGTACATTCAAATCCGAAATCACTAACCTCAAAGGGGAAAGKCGCCAAAGGACACTAACCTCTGCACACGAGAACAGTAGATGAAAAACATCTTCTGGATATTCACCACACCTCGGACAGAGGATATCCACCACCATTCCSCGTTTAGCTAAATTCACGCGAGTTGGAAGAGCATTATGGAGTRCTCTCCATCCGAAATTCCGAATTTTTGGGGGGACCTGCGCATGCCAGATCTTCTTCCATCTTCCATTTAAACTGTCACTRGTTGAGGATGATGGAAAAWCCAATTTTCCTAGYTCCACAAAGTATGCACTACGAACAGTATAACACCCATTTTTTGAGTAATGCCAACACCATTGATCATCAGTATCAGCCCAGCTTAGAGGAATATTYTGGACAGCATYSAYCTCCTGCKGTGTCAAYACTGTCTGWAGACGAGCAACATCCCAACYTGTATCCTGGATAAATTCCTTCACCCATTGGAACTCTCTGTGYTCTTCGCTCCYAACCCCATAAACACGAAAGCCTGGCAGTGTTGGCACCCAAGGGTCCTTCCAAAAATCAATYGTATCACCTCTYCCAACTACTTTTCGAATACCAGCCGTAATCAAATCTTTAGCCGAAAGGATGGATCGCCAAGTAAAGCTTGCATTGGTGGCTACCTTGGCTTCCAAGAATGAAGACTTATGAAAGTACTTRCCMTTAAGGACCTTCGACATCAATGAGTCAGTATGAGTAAGWACTCTCCAAGCCYGCTTTCCYAATAATGCTTTATTAAAGCTTGCCATATGYCTCATTCCAAGACCCCCTTGCCGCTTTGACTTATATAATTTGGACCAAGCAATCCAAGCACATTTTCTCTCCTCCTTTTGTTGCCCCCAAAAGAACTGCCGACATATYCTCTCAATCTCCTCCAGGATGCCTTGTGGGATTTTAAAGCACTGCATCGCATATGTCGGAATAGCTTGTGCCACAGCCTTGATCAAAATCTCAYGACCTGCTTGTGATAGGAATTTTTCTTTCCACCCCTTCAATTTCTTCCAAATTCTATCCTGAATCGTTTGGAAAATTTGTTTTTTAGACCCTCCAATGTAAGTAGGGWGCCCCAGATATTTCTCATGTTCTTCCACCGCCTTAAAAGTCAACTTCGCTTGAAGCAAATTTTTCTRTTCCGTGCTCAAATTTCGGCTAAAMGAAACCTCCGATTTTTCCAAATTYAGTTTTTGCCCAGAAGCAATTTCGTAAGTTGAAAGAATATCCATCACTTTTTGTACTTCTTCCTCCGTTGCCCGAACAAAGAGCAAACTATCATCTGCAAAAAACAAATRAGATATMGGTGRCACATGTCTTCCAATTTTCACCCCATGCAATTCATTCCGTTGTTCAGCACTCCGCAATAAAGAAGAAAGACCTTCGGCACATAACACAAAGARGAAAGGCGAGAGCGGATCTCCTTGCCGAAGACCCCTACTGGACTTAAAACGACGAGAGGGCTGGCCATTCACAAGTACAGARAAAGTGGYCGTAGAGACACACTTCATTATATTCTGAACAAAMACATCAGGGAATCCCAGCTTCCKCATCATTTGATCTAAGAAACACCACTCCACTCGATCATAAGCTTTGCTCATATCCAACTTCAGGCCCAAAAAACCTTTTTTCCCCGTCTTTTTCTTTCGCAAGAAATGAAAGCATTCATAAGCGACCAGAACATTATCCGTAATCAATCGCCCTGGAACAAAGCCACTTTGAGATTCATGAACAACAAAAGGAAGGACTTTCTTCAGACGATTAGCCAGAACTTTAGTCACAAKCTTGTAAAGAACATTACACAAACTTATAGGGCRRTARTCTTCCGGTYGAGCACAAATCTTTTTCTTTGGAATTAAAGCCARAAAAGTATGATTAATAGCACTAACATCAGCATTATCATTTAGGATATTTAGTACATAATTAATCACATCAGGCCCTACAACTGACCAAAACTCCTGGTAGAARAGGGCACACATACCATCGGGACCCGGAGCCTTGGTTGGGTGCATTTGATTCAGTGCAAGCCACACTTCCTCACCTGTATACTTCGCGCACAAWAGCTRTTCCATTTCTGCTGAAATAATAGGCTGAATTGTAGCTATGACTTGCGTAGGATCCACCATGTCCCCTTTTGAAAATAAATTGGTATAAAATTCAGCCAAGACTTCGGAAATTTGATCCTCCTCTCCATACACATTACCAGCAGCGTTTGTGATAGTTTTAATAGTATTTCGTTCTCTTCGCTAATTCGTTTTGGCATGAAAAAATTGAGAGTTCTTATCTCCATGGTTGATCCAAGATTGTCGACTCCGCTGATGCCAGTATTCTTCCTCCCTTGCCTCCAATTCAGACATTCTAGCATCAAGGGCTTTGATTTGAAAAATGATTTCCTCCGAAGGATCCTCCTTGATCAGCCTTTCCATTTGATTACGACAAGCTTTCATTTCCTTTGCAAAATTCCCAAAAGTGTCCGTACTCCATGTTCGCAGCTTGGAAGTCACTTTCGCTAATTTTACTTCACATCGAGCTTCCCCAGCCCAAGCTGACTCAACTATTCCCCTACTAGACTCCTCCCTAAGCCACATCTCCTCGAAACGAAATAAGCGTTTCTTTCTCCTTTCGTAAGTTGTTTTATTTGTTGTGACCAATTAAAAAAACTGCATTGACTATGCAATGTAAATTTATAATGAACGGTTTAAATCAGTAACAATAAACATTACTTAAAAAAATGAAAAAATTGATTTTCTTTAAACTTTATATTATTACTTATGGATAATTATTAGAGGTCAAGTAGTAAACTTCATCATCTCTTATACTTCTCACAACATTATTTTAATTTGTAATACGTAGCGCATTAATTATTACTTTTAAAATTTTAATTTTTAGAATTAGTAATTTTAATAATTTTGCACATTAATGCACACAATTCATTGCGTCAATTATATTAGAAATGGTGTCTCCCCTTCACAAATATAATTCTACTCTTCTACAGAAACAATTTTACATATATAGACAAAATCACCAATTAATAATATGCATATCATTTCAAAGAATAAAAAAGATTTTACGGAGTATTAATTTGCATTAATTGACCAACAAAAATAAAAACCAAAAACTTATATGCATCAATTTGCCCAAACTAAAGAAATTAATTCTTAATCCAATCAACTCATTTTGACCGCCTAAATATTTTAATTGACATAAGATAAAGAGAACAAAAAATTGAATTCATGGTAAATGAAAAAGCATATGTTAACGAGGACTCAAATTTTAGCACATTATAAAAAGTTTGATTTTTCATATCATATTTCAATGAGAAAAAAAAGGAGAAAAATAAAAATTTAAAGTGCTGCATAACTAAATATCCGTAATAAACACACTTAAAATGTCATAGAAATGTTAAGATTAAAATGTTCTCGCACGCTTTCCACGCATAGCGTGCATAAAAAACTAATATTTCTTGTAAAGTGGGGGGAGAGGGGGTGGGTGTTGCTATTCTCCAAATTCATCTAGATTGTATGTTTGGACTAAATTAGTGAGTCTAAGGGTACTTTGGTTCATTTGTTCATGTAATGTTGGCTATAATTAGTATTTGTGGATTATGAATAACTTTGTTCATGTAATGTTGGCTATAATTAGTATTTGTGGATTATGAATAACATTTTACGGAATAGGTAAAATAAAGGTATATCATTGGCCCACCCTAGTACTACAATTTGGTCTTGCGAAACAACAAATAAAACTAGACAACCCAAATCTTGCGTTTTAGAGGCTCAATCTAGAACCCAATTTTAGTACACTTTTGCATGATCTGAATAAGAATGTGGATCAACCTACACATTGAACACCTCTATGAGAAGGGTTGTCTAAGGGGCAATTGATATATTATAAACCCCCACCCCACCTTGTAATATGCACCCCCTCCCCTTCAAGTGTAATTAGGGGGTTTTGTTGTTTTAGTTGGGTTTTTTTTATTTATTTAACTAGAATTTTTGGCTCGGGCGTTGGCCCGGGTCATACGTTTTTTCCTTCATTTTCATAGATATTTTAATTTGTCTATTAATAAATTAACCACAAGGGTGAGGATGAGAATCGATCTTTTTTTCCTTCATTTTCATAGATATTCATCTTTTTTTTCCTTAATTTGGTTATACGTTTTTTTCCTTAATTTGTCTATTCATCTTTTTTTCCTTCATTTCCATTGGGGTTTATACATGCGATGTATAAGAACCAATGTAATGAAATAAATTTTTTTTGGTGTTAAGAGAGCCACAAGATCTCTGGAATCGGAAGATCTCTGGAATCGGAAGGGAAAGTTTTAACCACTTGAGCTATCCCTTACTCTCAAATCTCAATGTAATGAAATAATGATTGATAAAATAGTCATGCAAGTCTTGAAACTTCATACAATAAAGAAAACTTTGATCATAGTACTCTATTTTGAAGAAAAATTTAAAATTTAATACAACAGAAGTTTGAAATTTAGTACTTATAAAAATATATTCTGATTTGGTTTTCGTTATTTATGTCATCAAATGTTGCACTACTTTTAAATTATCCACGTGTCGCAAGTCAAAATGTGATGTATTTTTATGTAGATCATTCGAAGGCCATGATTGAGCAGAAAAAATATGTTATACTTCGTCCGTTTTTTTAAACTCATGTCATTTTTCCTTTTTAAGAAGTTGCTATATATTTGCACCATTATTCAAATTTGGAATGTAGACTCAACTTAAATATACTTTATTTTCCCTTATATTATATTCTTTGATTGCATATTTTTCGTGCATCTCTTCAATTGTGCATTAATAAATTAAAAACAAAGACATATTCAATGTATATTTTGACAATGAAAATTATAAATTATAAATTTAAAATATGCTCACTCGATAGTTATAAAAGATACAAATATAAAACAATAGTCAAATTATTTGATAGAAAGTATTAAGATAATAATATATTCCCTTTTGTTCATGCCTAAAAAAATATAACAATTTCTCATAATTCTTCTTATTAAATGTTCAAATAATAAAAGTAATGTTCCATATGGATTAGTAGTTAAAGTCTAAATTTTGTTAAAAATGATGTACTTTGCACACAAATAAATCAAAGCTCTAACAATTAAAGTATTAAACAATATGCTTTAAAAGAGTGATATTTAAGACAATAACAAAAGATGGATGAATTGGTAATTATGTATTTGTTCGTAAGACATGTGTTGAGTTCAAATCTTATTGCAAATAATTTTTTAAATTGAATAATTAAAGTGGAATCCTATGTGACATTATTCCATACGTGGCACAAATCCGATGAATGCTCATGCACATGTGGCAGCTTACATGCGCACCCACGTTGCTCCACACTCCTTTTAATATATTGTATATATTTCTTTAAAAAAGAAATTATATTTTTTTATAAATAATTACGTGAGAGTGAGGGGAGGGGTACATTGACAGACTTATCGCGTACCTATCAAAGATAACCTAATAGCACCAACTAATGTAGCTAACAGTAATAGGTCGAACCACAAAGAAGCAACAAGTATCGTTTAATTGAAATAAAAGCATCTAAACTAGTAAAGGGCTTTATTTGTGTTGTATTAATCTAAGACTAACAAAAAAACGATTAATTAAGAGATTAAACTATATGACGACTGAATCTAAGGTTATGGTTCACATATAGCATAATTAGCAATAATTGGGCATCAACAATTCATAACAAGAACAATCAAAATAGTGTCAAAGTTCTCTCGAATCAATGAACCATAGAATACTCTTAGCCGTATCTCTCGACCTAGGATAGCTGATGTATTGTATTATTATATGATTTTCCTCCCATTTCTCTTGCTATATCGAATGGTTTTTGGCCTTCTTAAGCCCTCTTTGCTACTAATGTGTTTGTTTAGTGTTGAGTAAGTTTTAGGTTGCTTCCATTTATTTGGAGTGATTTCGGAGCTTATTTGCAAACATTACGGAGTTTATCAGAAGTAGCAATGAGCTAGGAGTGGAGCGACGCAAGGAAGTTGACACATGCTCACTCTTTTGGCCATAACTTTTGTTTCGTTCGTCGGATTTGTGCGATTTTAGCTGCATTGGAAACTAGACTTCGAGAGCTTCTATTTGATAGGTCACATGCGTGATTTGGATCACCGGAGCTCGAGATATGACCTCTTGAAGATGACGATTCTGCTGCCAAAACCATATCCGATCGATCGGATCACACCCGATCCGATCGGATCGAGGCCCGATTCTGCACTTAAGTGGCTTTTAAATTAGCTTTTAATGAAGGGCATGATTGTAATTTAGCAAGCTTAGTTTAATTTAGATATTTTTCTGATGTTTAAAGAGGGAGAAATCCTAATTCTTCATTATCTTTTATTCTATTATCTAGTTTTTATCAAAATAGAAAAATCCCAATTACGTATTGTTGAACCCTAGTTTTGGCTTTTCAATAAAATTCAATCATTCAATCATCAATTGCCAATCTTTCTTTGGTAATTAATTCTTCCTTTAATTCAATTCCTTATTGCTTTCAATTATTTATACTTTGATCATTGCTTTGAATTGTTTAGCTTATTAATTATTACTTCCAATTATTTTAGGGTTTTATTATAGTTTTGATTATTCTTGCTTTAATTATGTTCTTCCACATTATAATCATCATGTTTAGTGCAATTATGAGTGAGTAGTTTTATTTCTAGAGCGAATGGGATCTATAGCAGTATGATTGGTTTTTAATGGTTGATGCAATTCATGGCTTGGCTTATAATTTAATTCCTATTGATTCTCATGTTTTTCAATTAGGTAGTGCACGACTTAATTGCATAATTAGATTAGTCACGAGTTTCTAGATCTAGCGATTGAAACTTAATACAAGATCTACATCAATAGGTAGAACGAGACTTCCTAGGTCGAGAGATACGGTTAGGAGTAGTTCTATGGTTAATTGATCGATGGAGAGAACTTAATCCTGTTTTAATTACGCCGATGTATGAATTGTTGATGCCAAATTTGTTGTCAATTACTGCTATAGTGAACCATAGCTCTAGATTCTTTTAGCATATAGTTAATCTCATCTTTTAATCGTAGTCATTAGTTTTAATTAGTCTTAATCACAATTCAACGCTCCTTTTGCTAGTTTAGATGCTTAAATTCAATTAATCAGTAGTTGTTGTTTCCTCGTGGATACGATCCTGTTACCACTAGCTGCAGGTTAGTTCTAATAGGTATTTTTGATAGGTACGTGACAAGCCTGTCAATAGCCTCGTTCTACCTGTTGACGTAGATCTTGTGCTAAGTCTCAATCGCTATATCTTAAGATTTGTGACTAATCAAATTAAGCAATTAAGTCGGGTCCTACGAAATTGATTAACATGAACAACAATGTAACGGGAATTTGATTAATTGTCAAGTCAAGAATTGCATGAAACCGACATTACGCTAATCATATTGCTATAGATCCCTTATCGCCCTAGAAATTAAACTACTCACGCATAATTGAATTAAACCTAACAATAGCAATTGGGGGAAAACAAGATTGAAAGCATAACTAAATTAAAAGCAATAATAAAAGAGAATTAGAGATCAAATGATTACAAAAAGTACGCTAAGAATTGAAGAACGAATGATTTCCTTTATTGAATTGCAAAATTGTACCAAAACTAACAAACTAGGATTCTTGAGAGACAATACGTAAAAACCAAACTAAAGTAATTTGATAGAATAAAAGATGTCTTAACAAATTAGGATTTCCCCCTTTAAATATTTCCTAAACTCACATAGAAAAGCCCCTTGAAATTACATGAAAATCCCTTATTAAAACCAACCAAACAAAGATAGAATATTCAAAAAATCGCAGGTTGAACCGGCCGGTTCAAAGTCAAACCGACCGGTTAGTACATTCTCGCGGTAGTTTCACTGGGTAATTTTTCGAAGGCCATATCTTGAGTTTTGGGCATTCAATTTAGGCATATGATCCATCGTTTCGAAGCTCTTGAAGTGTAGTTTCCAACCCAATTGGAATCGCATCAATCCGATGCGACGAACATGAGTTACGGCTAAAAAAGTGGACATGTGTCAATATTAATGCTTCGCAACAATCAAATTCTTTCGTCACTTCAATCCAAACTTCATGCTATTTCTCCTAAAGCTCCGTAGTGCTCTCAAATGAGTACAAAATCCACCCAAATTAATGAACGAAACCTAAAACTCATTTAAACACTAAACAAACAACATTAGTAGCAAAAAGGGTTTTAATGAGATCAAAACCATGCAAATTAGCAAGAGAAAAACCATATATCAGTGCAACACATCATGCATATTACAAGGTGGGAAGGGATGTATATAATAATTTGCATCTAAGGGGAAGAGGAGGTTGTACTCTGCAAAGATAACCCATTTTAGTCTACGTTTCTTAATTGGACATACAATAATGGATGTCAATGCTTTGAAAAAAATTCAACTCATAATTATCCATTTTATTGAAAAAGTTTTTTCATGTAATCTATTTAATTAGATATAAAAAAAATCCCCTATAATATTTAAATTTTCATATTTATTCTCTTAATTTTAATATTACATTATGATACTCCCTCCGTTGTTATTAAAAGTACCATATCCGTTTAGCACATTGTTTAAAAGTTGATTGAGTTAAATAAAATTGTTGAGTAAGTTAGATAAAATAGTTGAATAAATTAGGTAAAAAAGTAAATGTGTGAATGAAAATTTTTGGAAAATAATAATTTTGGGTAAAGTAATGAATGTTGACTTTAGAAAAGAGTAATTAATTAATGTTAGAGTAAAAAAGAGGTTAAAAGTAAAAAGTTATTTTTAGATTGATTTGAAACAATTATTTAGAAACATCCCAAAATGAAAACTAGAACAACTAAAAAAACGAAGGGAGTATATGTTTTCGTATTTAAAATTGTCGTATCTCATATCCATCTCCGTACCCGTATTAGTGTCAGTATCCATGGATTCCATGTTAGCGATCCGATCTAGACTTGAGTCTAGACTAGACCGGGCCAAAACTACAAATTCCGTTCTAGCTCCATGTTTAAAAAAAATGAGATTTCGATTTTCAGGTCAGGTCAAAAATCGAAATTTTCTCGTCAAGATGTAAATCGATTCTAGTCCAAATCTAGCAAATTTCAGGATTCTAGTTTTTCGTTCTTTTCGATTCCGGTCTGGTTTTGGACCGGTGCTTAGCCCTTACATGTAGAAGACTATAAGTAGTAGAACCTTGATAGAATAAGGACCAAAAAGCCCAATGATATATAATGAGCATTTCAACGGTCCAACATAAAATAATAAAATAATTCAACAATGGACCAACGACAGCCCATTAAGACACGATAAAACCCAAAAACGAAAAAAACCCTAGTCACTATATAAGCCTTCTTGTTGCCTCTTGCTTTCTTCATTAGGGTTTTTGCTCACAATTCCGCAGATTTCACTTTCTGTAATTTTCTCTCACCCTCAAAGTTTGCTCATCAATCCAACAACAAAGATGAAGATCGTTGCCGCTTACTTGCTCGCTTGTTTGGGTGGCAACACCAGCCCCTCCGCTGCTGATTTGAAGAAGATCTTCAACGCAGGTATCCATTGTTCTCTTATTCAATCTCATAGTTTGAATTGTTATGAATTCAATCAATCGTATTGTATTCTGATCTGTTGTTTGTTCAATTCATTTGACAAAGGTTGAATCTTTTCTGTTTCTGTTATGACCCTCATTTTATTGACTGTGTATTGCTGATCGTAGGTGTAACGTTGATTTGCATATTTGAGACATTTCTGGATATGTTTCTATCAATAATAGAATGTAGATTCCTATGAATTCTTTGTTGTTTTGATGTTATTTGATTTTGGTRTGTTTGATTTGATTGTATTGGGTTTAATACCTGCTACTCAGTTTGTTTGATTTCACCTACGATTTAGTTTGATTGGTTATATTTGTAAATGCATCGTATGTACTCTGTACTACGTATGTGATTTTATGCATTTTAGGTTTTGAGCTGATTCAAGATATTCCGATAATAGATTAGGGTTTATGCACATTTTTCAATTGATGATTCACTTTGATGGAAAATTTAGTAATTTATTTCTTTCTTTGCAAGATTGATTAATTTGAACAGTAGAATTTGATTATTAGTCTGAGAATGAAATAGATAAGAACATAAGATTGGACCCAAAATTGTTTCTTTTGATTAGCAGACTGATGAATCCAATGCTTCATTGCATTGAAATTTCAGGAATCGTGTACTCTTTTGAAACTTAATTATGAGTCCTTCATTCCCTTAATGTCTATTATGTAGTGGCTGTTTAATTAGTGTTCTAATTGGTCATCTCCGATATTAACTTGCATTTGTTGCCACAGCTGGTATTGACGCTGATGATTCAAGGATTGAGCACTTCATGTCCCAAGTGAGCGGCAAGGACATTACAGAACTTGTTGCTGCTGGTAGGGAAAAGTTGGCCTCTGTTCCATCTGGTGGTGGTGCTGTCGCTGTGTCTTCCGGCGCTGGGGCAGCTGCCGGTGGTGCCGCCCCAGCTGCTGCTGAGGCCAAAAAGGAGGAGAAAGTGGAAGAGAAAGAAGAATCAGATGATGTAATCTTTCTATCTCTCGATATATGAAAACCTTTTCGACTGTTTGTCTTCACTTTGTTAAATTACATGTTTATTGCTCTATTGTGTATGTTTGATAATTGTTCGAGTCATTAATCAACTCATCTTAGCCTCGTGTTCTTAGCGACTCACCAATTCTTTGTATTTTCCTTTTGCAGGACATGGGTTTCAGTCTCTTCGACTAAGGAGTTTGGAAGCAAACCCCTATTATGGAGCCAAAATTTTCTTTTTAGAGTTTCAATCATTTTGTGGGTTACAGTGTAGTTAGGGTTTCAAATTAGTCAAGACACTTGAGAATTTTGTTTAACAGATTGAAATTAAAAAGATGTTGCATCTTACATTTTGTGATTTTGTAATGTATGTTTGTGTTTTGTTGCCCAAATTTTGGTAGTATCCACTGTGATTCATTGTCAAAGTGTGTGCTATTTTATATCCGCTCTTCGTCATATAGTAAGTTGGTTGGATTACAGTCAATTAAGGCTACGCAGTTTGTTGTGTAGAGCTACACTTTGAATTGCTTTAAATTGCCATCAATAATTGTGTTTGATCTGAATCTAGAAGTTGTTTAAGTGCAAGTGTTTACTACCCAGATAGTTATTAACAAGGGGAAGAGGGTGGTTAATCCTTAAAACTAGAATTGATTACACAGTGAAAGTTGTTGAGTAGCTCTCTTGTATTACCACGTTTCTAGTGTTTGCTTCTTTTTCCAGTATTTGGTGAGGTGTAAAACGTTTTTAATTGAAAATGATTTTCCCTCAAAAAAAATTTTACATTAGAATTGTTTGATTGAATGGAACATTAAAACAAAAAATAAAAAGTCTGCAAATTAGAATCAGAGATCTAATTGAATCAAAATCTGTGTAATTGAATAACTTTTTTTTTTTTTTGAATGGAAGAGTGAGCGAGCTTTTATTAAAATCAAACATGGTTAAGCTTCGACAAAGTAAGGATACTTTGAGGGAACGGGCCTAAACAAACATACTTCGTCATATGATGCGTATCCCACCTAGTCATTAGGTGAGCTACTGTATTGTCTGTATTACAAGCTCGCTTAACGTGAGAAATATTAAACATATCAAACTTACAACCGCATAATCGTATATCATTATAAATAACGTGTATAGGAGCATAACCCATTGTAGGAGATTTAACCCCATTCACCACTGCCAAAGCATCACATTCCACATAAATGCGTCTGTACCCAAAACGTGTAGCAAGAGCCAAGCCAAACTGCACAGTCAACGCCTCAGCCAACTTAACACTGCCCGCGTAAGATATCTTCGTAGCCACAACAACCAGAGTACCCTCCTCGTTCCTCCCAACGACACCCAAACCCACCTTTCCCTCCTACATTATATGAGCATCCGTATTAATTTTCAGAACCCCTACAGGTGGACAACACCACGAGTCATGTGCAGCAGTCGAGGGAGTTCCATGATTTGGAGTGGACGAGCTAACCATATGCTTGTAGTTGCAATAATCTTCGACAAATCTGAGGAAACCCGCAACGACCATAACAGGATTTAATATTTCATGAGTATAAACCCGAAGATTCCGACAGTACCAAGCAGCCCACAGTAGAGTAGCCACCAAACGCAACTCAATTTTACTACACCTACTCATGAGAAGAGCCCAGCGAGTCTTAAAATCCGCAGACGAGAGCCCACTTAGCTTAAGGCTCATGTCACTGTGTTGCCAAATTGCACTAGCAGCTTCACATTCGAAGAGAGCATGGATAATGGACTCGGTAGCAGCCCCACATACAGAGCAAGACGCCTCGTCTATAATGTGACGTTGAGCCAACCTCTCCTTCACAGCCATATTCCCCTGACACGCACTCCAAAGGAAAGCACGTAATTTGGGGGGGGGGGGGGCTTCAATCGACCAAATCAAATTCCATATTTTGGTTTCCTCGCCACTGATTGAGGAAACATTATTAATGCCCAGCATAGCTGCACAGTAACCCGATTTGACCGCATACACCTCATTCTTCATTCCCAGCCAATACGGAGTATCCACAGGTAGTCAATTGGATAGAGGAGTAGACAAAACCAAAGAGCGATACGCCGTAGGAATCACAGAGCACACCACATCATAGTCCTAGGTACCACTAAAAGTATCGATAAGCTCCCCCACACACATATCCTCATAGCCATTCGTACACGGGGAAGGATAAACGATCTTTCCAGCACTTAAGAGCCATGGGTCAGACCATATATTAAGAGACAAGCCATTACCAACACGCCAAGCAAGCCCCTCACGCAGCAAAGACTTTGCCCCCCCAGATACTCCGCCACGAAAAGCTGGGGTCATAGCCTCTACGAGCCTCAATGACCGACGAGTGCTTGTAATATTTCGCCTTTAAACAGTTAGAGAGCAGAGAGTTGCCAACCACAAGTAACCTCCATGATTGTTTAGCCAACAAAGCTTGATTAAAACACTTAAGATCACGAAAACCCATACCACCCTCCTTCGGCATACAAAGCTTCACCCAACATTGCCAATGAATCTTTTTATCATTAATACTCGAACCCCACCAAAATCGATTCAACAGAAGGTGAATTTCATCGATCAATCCCTCTGGAATCTTGAAAATGCTCATAATGTATGTGGGAATAGCCTGCGCAATGGCTTTAATAAGAACCTCCTTTCCAGGACGCGAGAGTAATTTCTCCTTCGTTCCAACCACTTAATTTTTTCCAAATACGCTCTTTAATACAAGAAAACACGACCTTTTTTGATCTCCCAATAATCGTAGGTAAACCCAAATATTTCTCATGTCGATCAACCTCCCGAACACCTAGAGCTTCAACGATCTCAGCCCGCCTCGAACCAGTAACACATTTACTAAAAGCCACCTCCGTTTTACTAAATATTGAATAACAACCTCATCAATAAAAAAACATCTAAGAATACACATTCAAYCAAATACTATGAATTTTCAGCAATAATTTAAGGGAAATTTCCTTAGGTAACCCTGAGGTTTGGCCTAATAGCTCTTATACACCTGAGGTTTCAGGATAGGATTAGGTAACCCTGAGGTTAGGGTATAATAGCTCACGTAAYCCTRTCGTTATTTTTTTCGTTAAAAAACACTAACACAGTACCACGGTTACTCTTCCATCCATTTAACATTAAAACTAATTAATTAACCTAATTAACACCTAAAACTAACTAAATAAATACTTAATTAAATAATTAAAACTAATAAATTAAACATCCTAAGTTGTGCTCCAGTAGTTCAGWGACGACAACTGATGTTTTCATCGAGGTTAGTTATGGAGTTGCCAAAGTATTCTTGGGGTAGAGGCGGGTTTACTCTGTGTTTGTTATTTGTTGCTAACCTGCAGTTTGTTACCTCGTCATTAGGCAGACCGATTGCTCGAATGATCGACCGCCAACAGAGCGCTGACAGTGATTGGAACGAAGAAAATTTGTAAGGATCGTAATTGTTCTCTTCATTGGCTTGAGCTTTTAGCCTTGCCATTGACTTGACTGAGAAATGGAAGATCCTCAACATCAATTTGCAAGAATTCGAGTTTAGGCCAGATTGGGTATTGCTCGAATTCAGTTTGCAATACCCAATTCGAGCAATACCTAGTTTACAAGAATTCGAGCAACCTTAATTCGAGCAACACCCGGATTCGAGCAACACCCAGATTCGAGCAATACCTAGATTCTAGCAATACCTTAATTCGAGCAACACCCAGAGTTTGAGCACCACCCAGATTCGAGCCCAAATTCGAACAACACCTACATTCGAGCAGCCCAAATTGCGTCGCGACTGGGTCCGGTGGTGAGATAGGGATGGGTTCGTGGGTAGGTGGTGGAGTGGGCAGTTCATGAAGATGGTGAATTGATATTGATGAAAAAGGTTGAAGGTGAATTGATGATGTTGGAGTTAATAATGAAGATTATGATTTTAATTAATTAATTTTAATTATTTAAGGGTTTAATTAGTTTGTTTTAGGTATTAAATATGTTAATTAGTTAGTTTTAATATTAAATGGATGGAAGAGTAACGGTGTTAGTGTTTTTTAACGAAAAAACTAACGRCAAGGTTACGGCAAGCTATTATACCCTGATCTTAGGGTTATCTAATCCTATTCTGAAACCTCAGGTGTACAAAAGCTAATAGTCCAAACCTCAGGGTTACCTGAGGAAATTTCCCATAAATTAAATATCAAATTTTCCTATCAAAAACAATCAATAAGATGAAAGTTTTAGTAACAATCATCTGACAATCTTATCAATCTATCCAAAAATCAAGCAATAAAACAATAATCAAATGACGAACTTCAAGAAAAAAAATCATAAGATTGAAAGAAATCAAGTGAAAGAATTGAAGAAGATGGAAGTGCGATTGATATGTTGAGATTGATGTTGTGTGCGACTTCTGAATTTCTGATTACAAAGATCATAGTTGGAGAGATGAGAGGGAAAATGTAGATGAATTTTGTTGAGATTGATGTCGTATGATAGGATACGAGAGATGAGACAAAGGAAAAGGTTTTCCTTTGTTTTTTGGAGGAAAATATTTTTAATTGGGATGTAAAACAATTTTACACAAGTTTTTCATTTTATTTTTTCAATCCAACCAAATAATGTAAAATGGAAAAATAGCTTTCAGAAAAAACATTTTACGCTTTACCAAACGAAGCCTTAAGCTTGATTTTCGGTGTTGAGGGGTTTTGAATCCCTTGGGTCACTAGGTCAGCAGCAGAAGTGCAGAACCAATCTGATGATCTTGTACTGTTTCCAAGGTTTTAGTGAACAATATTTTTTCCATCATAGTCTTCAAATTGCCTTAATGTAAAATTTCCGACCATTATCATGCTTAAATTTGAAATTTCATGTTTGCTAAACTGATTTTTGAAGGTATAATTAATAGTTACCTAGTTCGAGAAGAGGAGAAGATTTCCCGTCAAAAAAGAAAAAAAGAAGAAGAGGAGAAAATTTCCATGACACCTTGCAGTAATAATTTTGACATCCAAAGCAAATGAGGATTACACACAGATTCTGGAAAAAACAAAGATTGTAATCTATAAACTGTAATTCTTCTCAATGTCATTCACAAGCCAATACCGTGTCCGGCAACATAGCTCAAGAATGTAGAGGTGAACCGGAACTTATTAAGCTACATATCTCCAAGAGTAAACTCACATAATTAAGGTTTTTACAAACAATGGAGACGTCACACTATGAACAGATTAAAAACAACCACCACAATTACGCTTTGAAAAACTTTTCAGCTCATTCAGATCTTAGCGGCAAAACCAAGCCCTTCCTTAGATAACTGGTCCAAGCTCTCAGCTGCAGGCTGCACTCTAGCAACCTTAGCAATGGCCTTGTTTTCATCAGCAGTTCCACTCTCAAGGAATGCTCCAACAATCTTCCCATCTTTAATCCAGTATGTACCAAACTTGTGCGAAGATGATGCAGGATCATTATCGCCAAACACAACCGTCTCTCCCACATTGTCGCCATAGAATTGCCATGATAGATCGAATGAGCGAGAATAGAAGTACGGTAAGTAATCATATTCTTCAATTGTCTTCCCCTCCTCACTGGCTTTGATAGCCTGTAAAGAGAAAACAGATATTCAAGCATGTCAGCTTATTATCAAGAGTTTAAAATTCATATAAGCACCCAAAAAAAGTTAAAAACATTATCAGTGTGTATCGTGTCAATTTTATCAACTACTATTTGACAATAATGGAGAGAAATTTAAAGGTTTTGTCATAAAGAAAGTCACGCCAAAGTTAAATGGGGATGCTTGTCCACCATCAAGTATAAAGTACCTTTTAAATTTAACAATAGAAATAGAAATTGCAATACCATTGGCAAGAGATTTTCATGCTTAAATAAAATCATCTCTGTTATCTCCATTTAATTTCATGCTTTGTCTACCGAACAGACCATAAACCTCTTGATTTAGTTAGCATACCCAACCCAAGTACCCAACTGGAAAAAGATCATTCTGAAGAAACTACAAATTACAAAACTTCATATATGTGGATCGTGATTTCTTTTTTCATGCAAAGGGGGTGGAGTGCCCATTACCTTCACAGCCTGCTCAGCAGATTTACGGGCATGATCAACATGTTCAACTCTTCGAAGATCACCATAAATTTTCATTGGAAAGGTGGCAACATCACCAACAGCATATACATCTGGGACATTGGTCTTGAAGAAGGCATCAGTCTGCAAACAACAAAAGTCAGTTAGACTGCAGACAGATAAAACTTTACAAGAAAAGGACAACATCAAAAAAGGTTGCACTGTGGTCTAAAGCAGTTTTCAAAAAGGATGGATTGAAAACTAACCTTAATTCCTCCTTTCTCCTCTTGAACCTGCCCCTTGAACAATGTGGTCAGAGGTCTCCCACCAACACCTACAACTACAATATCAGCATCAAGCACCCTACCATCTTTTAGCTGTACATTCTTCACCTGCATTAGAACAAAACAGACCAATGTTCAACATTTCTATTTCCTTTTGCACGTCAAATTGCTCTAACACAAGACTTTACTGCACGAGACTCAAACTGCATACCTCTCCATTTTCGTTGGAGCCAAACCCAACTGCTACTGTTCCTTTTATAATATTGACTCCTTTGTTCGCATAATAACCCTCATAAAACTTGGCTATGTCAGCAGTAAATAGGCGAGGCACTACAAGACACATAGAAAAATACAGCACCCATCAACAATCAGTCGTACTCATATCAAAGGATGAAAACACATTTAAACGTAAAATGGTAACGGTAATATGTGAAGTAGTAAAGCCTATAGCTAAGATCATAAACAAAAAAACGGTTCAGCATCAAGACTTACTGCACCAGGGTTCTGGGTAAACCATGGTAACATCCAAATTGTTGATTCTCAGTGCTGCACTAAGCTCCAAACCTATGTAACCTCCACCGACCACAACAGCTTTTCCATTCTTCTTAGCTTTAATTGCTTCTACAAGTTTATCGGCATCATCAATTTCTCTGAGATAAAAAATGTTCTTGGCATCAGCTCCTTGAACACCAAAATCTGTCAATCTGATGACCTACAGCAATATCAAACAGTAGCAGATTAGCAATCCTTCAGTAGGCAGGTATTAACAAATGCTGCCAAAATGAATGATCATAAAAAACTCACTGCAGAGCCAGTTGCTATGAGCAAAGTATCAAACTTGAAGATTGCTCCAGCTGCACTTGTGAGTGTCTTAGCAAAAAGATCGGCCTTGACAATCTCTGTGCTCAATACCAACTCAATTCCTGCAAAGCAAAGACAACCGAATGTCTAATGATATTCTAGATAAGCAAAGAAACTAAACCTTGCTCAGAACAAGTAGTCAATTCAAGCAACAGAAGAAAAAGTAGTTGATGTCTTCAATACGTGAGCTGATGCATTCATTAAATATATCAAGGGTATACACTTCTGGCCTAGGAAATTCATTCATGCTTATTGCTCACAGCTATGCATTATGCTTAAAGAAGAAAAAGACCAAAAAGACTTGAAACATGATGATGATACTTCAATTTTTATGTGAAGACATTCCTTATTCAAGATAAATGGTAGCTCCTAAGCAATGCATTATTAAATAAATGAAAATGACTTTTACTTATGACTGAAAGAAGCCCCCCTACCCTTTTCTGTGTACCACTCAGGAAGAAGTCGCTCCCCTCCACTTCCAACACAGACATGGAATCCAGGAAGTCTAGCGGTACCTGAAAAGTACAGACCAATTGTCAGATAGCATTCCAGGGAAGTGTGCAGCACCAATAAAACAAAGTGGAACAAACTTGAGCCAAATCTGGGCACATTAAAATAAAAGTCCAAGGAATATTGGTACAAAAAGACGAGAAACACAGTAAACAAAAACTAAAAATGTCATGAGATTTCTGACACTGGATCACTTTATCAGCAAGATTGTCAAACATAATTACACTGAAGTAGGGAAAATATAATCGCCATGCAGAGAGATTTTTCTCACTCACCCTCTGGAAAGAGATAGGCCTTGCTGAGTGCTGGACGTTCATAAGGAGCTACCTGCAACAGTAAGAAACATGCATAAGGTCTTTCTCAAGAAGTGAAGCATTCCCATGTAAGAGGCAGCAATAACAACTGAAAAGTTTAAAACTACTATGTACAGTGTAATATCAAACAGCAAAAACTGCGATAACATTCAGAAACAGATACAATAACAAGCTCCTCACCACAATAGTTTAGATACAAGAGACTTAGAGAGTATTCAAACTTTGTATATCAACATGTAACAATTTATAATCATCCCCCGAACCATTGCTAACCACATCAACATATTAAGGGATTCATGAACTCTTGCATTATAGTGATACAGCAGCTGGCCTGACTTCTTAGAACCGCAAAGCATTGTTAATATCCGTCATACACAAATGTGATGCAATAGACTCCAGCAAAATAAACAACATAGCAGCATAAGAAGTATTATAAGCAAGAACACAAATAAACAACTGAGTTCAGCTTACCGCTTCTTTGGAAATGATGGCTAGTTCTCCTGGTTTAAGACCATGTTTTGCAAACTCTCTAGCAGCATAACCCTGCAATTAAATTAAAAAAAAAAGGCCATCTTACATCAGAAACATAGAGCCAAATCAATGTCTACTAAAATCAATGTTTTGAAGAACACTAGAACACTCAATTCACAAAATCCTACATCCTTTGAAAGCATAACATCTTAAAATTAGGATTCTGGCTAACATACTCATTAATAATATCTTGCATAAATCAATATAATCATACTTCAATACATGGATTAAGCATCAACATTATTAATATCTATGTTCCTATAGCATATTACGCGTGGCAAACACCAATGTTCCCTCAACACACCGATAAAGTATTTGCTTATTTTTTTTAGCACAATGCAACGTTTCTTCATGAACTCTMTCTAGTATTAAGTACAGCAGAGCAAACACAGATGGAACTTCAAGGCTTCAACACATAAACTTGGCATGTGTGCAATACAACTTTTTTATTTACAGCACTCTAGCATAGTATATTAGCACTATGCGAAAACGGGCGTTTTGATTGCTTCTCATAGCATTCACAACGCCACACCATTAAACGGCCTAATATGAGCTTAGTATTGTTGCATCACTGGGATAACAATCCACTCTAACGTCATCGGATATTAAAATAAGTTTGTATTAGCATTTGTATACGTATCCAAATCAAAAATTATTTCTCAAGCAATTGCAGCTCCATTCAACTATTTAATATATATAATAGTCAACTAAATTCCATTACACCTACTACATAGACCGGGACATATTATATTACATAAATATCTTCGTTTCTGAAAAAATTATCCACCTAATTCCATCACTAACTAAAATTATACAGCAATTATTTAAAAAAGTACTTACACTAATACACTAAACAAAATATTGGAATTGCGAACAGAACGAAACATTTCAAAATGATTAGATCTGGCATTCCATTACATATCCTTCAAAATAACACAAAAATTGCAACCTCAACTACAGTAAACTCGATCAAATTACTGCAAAAAAGATTGTGACGAGAGAATCATGATCGCATATTCAATCAAACAATGATCAATTCAAGGATTTCAAGCCAATACAAAAAATCATGAAAAACGAAGAAATCGCACAAAATTTCTAGCTAAATATGGAAATAACGTAGGCAAATGAGAAAAGAAGAGAAACATACAGCAGAAACACCACCACCAACAATGACGTATTTGAAGTGCTTTTCAGCCATTAAAGCTTCTTCGACGGAACAATTGATTGGAAAATGCAATAACAATCAGACAAATGCAGAAAAATAATGAGAGAGAAAATGGTAAAGTGAGAGAAAATTGGAGATGAGATTAGTTGGATATTTATAAATTTATAAACAATGGCTTTTTGAGAATAAAACGTGATGCTTAAAGGTTGACCGTCGATTTACTTTTTGCTATGTTTGGTTGACACGTGGCGGAAGCACATCCGTCCATATCAGCTGACAGTGTAATTGACACGAGTGCGCTCATTTATTACCTTGATAATGGTAACGGATCATTTTGTGAGCGTCTAGAAACGAGCCGTCGCAAACCGCAGTACGGTGTCGTATCGCATGATTAATTATTTGAAGATGTCATTTTTTCTTTTTTTGGGTTTCAATTTTATGGTCAATTTTTAATATTATTTGAATCATCTCATAATTTATATGTAGTCCCCAACCAAAAAATTACATTACCAAAAAAAGATAAATTTGATCATTTTGTGATTTTCCTTTAATTTCTTAGTTATTAATAAAGGAAAATGTTAAACGGTTTAGCTATGCTATGAATAAAAGACAAAATATAATAATATTTAATAAAATCTAACATTTATTATATTCAAAATAATAATTTCAGTTTCTCTCTTAATGGGAGTTATGATTCTGATTTTTGTTAGAATGTGGTGTATGAATTTCTTGTTTTTTTTCCCAATGGAAGAGATTTTGGTAATAGCAATTTGCTTGAAAGATTAATGGAAAATGTTTAGGTGACCCTTAGAATTGGTAACCCGTTAGACACATGTATAATAATTTAACATATAAGTGCAATTAATTAGAGAGAGAAGACTCATTGAAAATTGTTTTGATGCATTTGTGACCAATCACAATTCAAGTTTGAAAGGGTTGTCAACCCTTCAATATTGCTATCAAGCGCCCCAGAACGTTAGTTAAGAACTAAATATATTTCCTAAAATAGTATATATATTGGAATGCATGCCAAAATCACTCGTCAATCGGTGTAATTAATGTTTATATTCATTTAATATTTCAACTTTTAGTTCTCTTATCTAACGCCCTGGGGGGCACTCGTTAGTTTTTGCCTTCATACTAACTCTAACACATTGTTTGGTTGACATATAATTCCATGGAAATTTGTATTCTCCTAGAAAATAAATACACTTGTTTGGTTAACAATAACATAAGAAATTGAAATTTCTATAGGAAATGATTTCCTACAAAATGGGGAAAACAACTCACCTAGCCCCCTAGAAGAATGGAAATTTTCATGGGAAAAATTTTCCAATGTACAACCAAATTGAATTTCACATTTCCTAAAAATAAAGTATTAGGTACCTCGAATGCACAATAAATTTATCGTACAACAGATTATAATGACCCATTTGGTAAATATAGTAACTTTTTTTTTATCAATATAGCGACCCTTATTATTTATCACTATATTGATGTAAAGTGAAAATGGGTCACTATATTGATATAAARAATAACTATATGTTTGATGCACAATAAATTTATTGTGCATTTGATGCATACAATACCTTTTGTTCCTAAAAATATATTTTCACGTGTAATAAATTTTAGGAAGTTATATTTCCTACGTGCAACCAAATCAAGCCGACCTAAATATCTAGAGTACCACACAAGCATTTTTCATCCGAATTAAACGACTCTGCGTCAATGGATCTTTAAGACGAATTTTGCCTTGTTTACCCATTAGAGATAGAAATGTTTTATATAAACCCTTTTATAAAAAAATGTACTCCAGGAGTGAATATTAATTTGGGTGCGCTTGCAAAATGGGTGTAAATAGCATAATGAGTGAATCCGTCGAATGTTAGGCGCAAAGTTGATAGGTGTAATAATGAGGTCACTGATGATGAAACACGTCTTAGTATTGATTTATTGATTGTAAATTCCTATCTGGCATCAAGAAAATTCATAAACAACACTGGCATCTTTCATCTGTGATGTGTTCATACCAGTTGAATGCAAGTACAGGAGCATAGAGGCAAGTCCTCGTAGCATCTTTGGTGTGTTCACACTTCCGCTTCAGTTACCCAGTGAGTATACCGTATACGGAACTTTACGGAATAGTACGCCTCATACTTACTTCTAATCTTTGTAATGACTACGTATATTGTACACTATACCAATACAATTATTAAATTATTACTATACGCCTGTATCGATATTTAATTCTTATTTATTGTCCCAAATTACTCATTTACTTATTTTCCATCCAAATTCAAGTACAGACTTCCTAAACTATCTTACCTTGAAAATGGATGACCGTAAAATGGGGTACATATAGATCCATGTCTTAAATAGAATGTGAGCCTCGCATGAAATTAACAAGTTTTTGTTCCATTTTTATCACATAAATGACGAAATTATGTATGAATGAAACTATGTCGTTATATTCATATTAGGCTTTGAAAAAACAACCTTAATTTACCAATTTAACACGTGTATGCATAATCTTATGGAAAATTGCCAACGACTACCTTATATGAGTTATATCTATCCACTTTTGCAAATAATTGCCTTCTAATTTTATTTTTTGATTAATTGTATGTCAGTTATAATCATAATTGGGAAATTTCCAATAGTAATGATGAGTTTTGACAGAATCCCAATGGTAATGACGTGTTTTTTTTAATTCCAATAATAATGATGTGTTTTTATTTTCATTCCCAACCGTGATTATATGGGGGATTTTTCGTAAAGTAGGGGGCTATATGTTAGGAAATTTTGTCCAAAACTACCTTATTTAAGATTTTCGGGGCCACTTTTGTCCCTTATGATCGAATTTGAGGTCGAAATTCAAAAAAATTGACCAGGTCAATCTCGACCTACATACAGGGGGTTGCTATAATTTCAAGCCTCGATATGAGTTCGAAAAATACCTCAATTAACGTTTTCGGGGTCACTTTTATCCTTTGTAATCAAATTTGAGATCGGAATTCGAAAAAAAAATGATTGGATCAATCCTTCCTTAACACCTACTTAATAGAAAATCTCCCTTATAATCACGGTTGGTATCCCTTACACCATAAATGTATGAGTTTTAACTTTGTTCCAAATGTTAATTACGATACTGCCCTCCATATACTTTGATATTTACAACATGTCATTCATTCATTCTATACACGGTTGTCATTCACCCATTTACGTTCTACACACTGCATTCATGCATTTCCCTCCACCTAACATCTYCATTATCATCTTGCTCTCTCATCCCATCCATATCATCTCCTTTTCATCTCGTCATCTCTCATCCCATCCATTTTCATCTCCTTTTCGCGGTTTCGCTTGAGTGTTTTGTGTTGCGAACCTTGCACCCCTCTTTGGTTGTTCAAGCTGGGATTCTTCATCGGCAGGGCTGTTTGTGGCATGAGATTAGTCCATTGTTTGCTTGGTTGATTTCTGATTTGTATTGATTTTGGTGGGTTTTTTTTTGTTTTCTTTGGGTTTTTTTTGGGATTTGAATTAGGGTTTTCTTGGTTGTTCGAATTCAATTTGGGTTTCAGAATTTTCAGGGTTCTTCTAATTGATTTTGCTGTGATTTTTTGGGCATTTTCACGGATTGAATTAACTATCATCCTTAACTACCAAATGACCTTGATAATATTGATGYCGGTCCAAATACGGATGTTGATATTGYGGAGAAAACAGATTCTTTAATTGAAAAATTGTTTCAGTTTGAGAATGAGCAAYGATCGCCAAATTTGGTTCAAAGAGCAAACTGGTCAGCAGCGGCTGTGCCTTCARGGTTATTTCCCGAGTCTATTGCGGAAGAGTTGGTAAAACAAGAGGGACCTGCAGTTGAGTATCATTGCAACTCCTGCTTTGCTGATTKCTCTCGTAAGCGATACCATTGCCAGAAACAGGTGGATTTTCTCTAATATGTTGTTCTTTTTTCCCTTTAATTTCTTACTAATCAAGGTTGAGTTGAGATTGGTGATGTTGGGTTATGTTAGGAAATTAGAAGATTTAGAAAAGATAATTAATTAGTGAAAGTGTTGGGATGAAGGGAGTGAAAAAAGGTTGATATGGAATGAGAGAATTAATTATATGTTTACACATTTTTCCTTTGTACTCGTACATAGGAAGGCATGTCTGACTRTCTGAGTATACTTTAAGCTTTCTACAGTTAATTCAACAACTCTTGGAGGTTGATGTTAATGAGTAAAAATGYAATACCTCGCTAATTAGGCAACCTTTAAGCTTTCTACAGTTAATTCAACAACTCTATCATTAGGCATGTCTGATTGTYTGTCCCGTGTAATGATGTCCTAATAGTGAATTCTAAAGAAGGCTGATAYGTGTATGGTGGAGAACTTGAGATGTAATTTATTAATTAATTAAGGACAACAATGATGTCATTATCTACTTSAATATAAACAATCTCCAATAAAATATAGGCCTATTTTATGGATGGATGGAGTATTGTCTTTACCTTTTGTTTTGTGATTGTTAGAATGCTCTTTTTACCAGGGAGATGAAGTCTCTCAGGTCAAGGGATGAACAGATTTTTGATTTGGAGGAGCAGGTTAATTTTTTCGAAACCAAATTGAAAGAGATTAGTATTGCTTATTATGAGTGTAACCACATTAAATATAAGACAACTTAAACGTGGGTTATAATGGTCATACAATTAGCTTATTTTTGGCAATTACAAACCGACAAACATTTTTAACTTTTCGATCGAGTTATAGATAAGAGTATAAGATATGAGATAAATAAGGAGTAAACATCATGCATATGACATCATATTTGCTTATTCGAAAACATTAAAGGTCGAGCTCTTAGCATATGATATAAGYTCATAACATTTATAAAAATGGAACAAACTAAATAACTGCTGCAAGAGAAATAAAGAATGGGGATTAGATCCATCTTTGGGGTCATTCASTGTGCAGTGACACAAAAATCWTGGAGTTGGGTTGGATTAGTAGCATATGCAATGCTCGAAATCACAKCTAGAACACCAATGAAAGCGATGATGCTTCGTGAATTCATTTTAATGTGCTTAGTAATTTGTATTTGTTGACGATGATATTAGGGTGCTTAACGAGCAATCCTTTTTGTAGTGGAAAGAACAAGTTGCCAAACACGTACTTGGTCATAGTTTACCAACTTCGTTTAACTAATTGCATTGTAGTAAACTATAGTAATTAGGAATTAGCAGGATATTATTTTCATAAGAGTTGTTGATTACTAAGTCGACTTGCCGCTTTTTTCCTTCTTTAATTCTTTCCTGGTATTGAATAAGTCTTTGGTCCTCGGCTAATCTGATAAATCTTAATTAAGAGTTGTTAATATGTCACAGTTACTTCAATCAAATTATGATGAGTATTTATCTAACTGAAAAAAATWTTATTGGTGATTTTGCATGAAAATGCTTAGAGAAAAAGTGATAAGTCAATTGTTTCAATGATATTTGATTTTTATTAGCAGAATTTTTTATAAATCAATTGTTTCAATGATATATTTTTTATAATAAAATCCTGCATTTCGTACATTAACATATTTTGGCTTTAACAGATTAGAGATCTTAAAATCTATATGGAAGCACAAAGAAAATTTGGCAGCATAACTGATTCAGATGGCATAAAAGGAGGAAYAGTATTGCCTGTGCCACAAATGAAAACCTCACCTGCAAATACAAAGCGGCRTTCAAAGTCAGGTGACATCGTAACTAAACTGTTTACTGAATCTGATTTTTTTTGTTGTGAATATGAAAGTTGAACCARTGATCATTTGTATATCTTTATATGCTTTGAATACTCAATGGTGGGATCTTATGTTGTTTAGTATTATATTGTTCTGTATAATTATTCATAGTTGGGCAACCTATGAAATTTTTCTGAWYTTTTCTGGAGGAGAAACTGTACAGCATGAAAGCTTCTGACWWGTAAGGTCTACATATTCATTGAAGAGCGGCATTCATGATGAAAGGTAGAGGTTAAAAGTTATAGGATAAGCTTTCAATATGCAGTTGCATTTTTTATTTGGTGGGATTTGTTAGGATCCCTTTGTTGATAGACATCTGATATCTGTTTCATAATCTACAAATGACCGAAGAATGATCAGCTTACTTGTAATGTTATGTAATTTTTTGTAAAAATCGTACATCCGGTTGCAATATTCATTGGGAATTAATTTTCAATTATGCATGACATATTGCATTCTTCACAGGCTTGTTTGCTTCTTGTGTTTATTACACTTATGCAGCTGATTGAGCCAATATAATACTAGTACAATCTTTTGGTAACAAGTCTTTTTTGGTTCTTTTTATCAAATTCTCATAGTATCTTCAGGAAAGTTGTGGTTTGGCAATGACATTCAAGTTAGATGTCTTATGCATGGATATACCAAAAGCTATGAAAGATACGATCTTTGGTTTCAACTCCTGCTGGGGGAAGTTTCCAGTTGAAACTATGGAGTAGTTGAGCTAGAGCAAGCTCTATCATAACTGTTCCATAAGTGATACCCGGACATCCTCTTCTTCCTGCACCAAAAGGTAACAACTCAAAATCTTGTCCCTTGAAATCTATTGCATTGCCAAGGAACCTTTCTAGATTGAATATTTCTGGATCTTTCCAGGAATTTGAGTCCCTCCCTATGGCCCAAACATTGATGAAAATCCTTGTTTTTGTAGGGATGTCATAACCTTTGATAGTAATGTTTTTAATGGACTCTCTTGGTAAGTACCGGTATAGGGGGATGCAGGCGGAATATTTCTTTGRTAACAACTTTAAGGTAGTGAAGTTGAGGTAAATCACTTTCTAAGATAACTTTCCTCTCTCCTACTATTCTTCTCACTTCTGCTTGTGCGTTCTTCATCACTTCGGGGTTCATTATCATCTCTGTCATTCTCCAATCTAGGGTTATGAAACTTGTATCTATCCCTGCAGCAAACATATCCTTCACACAATACAGGTAGTCTTTTGCGTGTAATAAACTGAAATGTTTTGATAAGACCGAGAATAATAATTAATGTAACGTCTTACCAATAGAAGAGCCTTGACATTGTCCATAGTTAGARGCATTTCACTAGAATCGTCCTTCTGTACGTTTAGTAAAACATCTAGGAGGTCCTTTTTCTCCCTTGTATTTTCGTTGTGAATTTAGATGTTCTTGCACCACCTTGTTGAAAAAGCTATCAAACTGTCTAAACGTCTTTTGAAGCCTTGCTTTATGTTGCATCCCTTGGTTGAAAAAAGCTATCAAACTATATAATTATTTCATAATCGAGGATGTAAATAATTTTAATGATGAAAAATAGCTAAGATATGTCAACTATTTTTTGTAAGATGACTCCTAATTTCTAATATCAGTTAGCAATCATATGTCCTAATCAAGTGACTTTTTCGGTGCATTACTTTGTCAGTTAATTTAAGTCAAAAATTTTGGTTCATGCTTTTTGTTGACCTGATCTTCCATGTATAGCAACTTTTGTCTTGCCAAGTAGTCATGGTGTACTATTCTTTCTTTCAGTATTTGGTTATTGATTCAGGGAGAGAATGATCGTGAGGGTGAACAGGGGATGCACCCAAGGTAGATGTACAGCAGCAGCGGTCCTTGGGCCTGGTCTCAGGTACTTTGCAGCAACACAATGCAGTAGCAGCAACTGTAGCAAGGCACCAAGCTTTGGACAGTGCAGGACAGTGCTGTGCAGCATGTGCAAGCAGCAACGCACCGGACTGGGATTATGATCTAGCAGGAGTTCGCCGTATACAAATGCAAAGAGAAAGTAATGATCAATTGCAATTTGTCATGTGGAAACAATACGTATCTTAAGTACTATTTAAGTATTTTGTGTTATTCTTTTGAACTAAACTGTATTAGGCAATAAAAAATTAAGTTAGATAATTAAGATATCAGTGTATGCAGGATTAATGTTACTCAAAATTTCATCACACATACAAATTAACATATTTTTCATAATGTATTTAGCGTGGAACACGCGCGCTTGCGCGCGCCGTGTGCCACTAGTTAAAAAACACATCACTACCATTAGGATTTGCCAAAACTCATCATTACAATTGCAAATTTCCTATAATGTTTTTGCGAACCACTGCTTTTGACGTTGGAATGCTAACGACGTTTACATATAAGTCCACATGTCAGTTTTTCCATCCATTGTGTCCATGTAGTGCAACAGTTTCCTCTCACCTTCACAAACGCCCTAAGCAAAGGGCTACCTTAGCCTGACCACACCCACGCACGACCCCAAAACCAAAATTGCCACCATCACCCACAACCCCACAAACCAGAATCACAAACACAACCCACCCATGAACCCGATTCACCACCTACTAACACCAACTAACCAACCCTACACCCCACGCCCCTCTATGATCTCCTTCACCACCACACATCTCGCAACCCACCTCTCAATGTTTAATTGAACCAAAAATCTAAACCCCAACTAAATCCCATATCGAGAAAAAACTTACCATGGGTGAAGTTTGTGCTGGTTGTATAGGCTAGTGGGAGGGAGTTAGTGACGGGAAGTTCAATTTGTGGGAGGATGGTTCGTGAAAATGGATGTTCGTGGTGCTTTGAAGGTGGGATAGAGGTGTGGCGGTTGTAACATATCTACTATGAGCTCTTGTTGTGCCCAGCCAGTTGAGTGTTACATCGTACTACAAAAAAATGCTTTTAGCGACGGATAGAATCCCCCTAAATAGGTAAATTCCGTTGCTAAATTGATTCAACGACGAATTTAGGGATGAATTCTCTTCCAATCTCTAACTACCAAAACTCAAAATAGTTTTTTTAGTTGGTCAAACCTCTCTTCCTCTCAATCATCTTTTTTCCCTTCATGCAATACCTATCTATGTATATGTGATGGTGAACACCAAAATAGTAATTTTGAAAAGGTTGTCATAGAGCATGTATAGTGGTGATTATTTAGTTCATGTCTTGGAAAGAATGATTGATTCTTGATCTACATTGGTGTAAAATGCATGACCCAAAAATCTTAAGAAGATTCATCTTCCTTTTCTTCTTGGCAAGACGAGATGCAAGATGCGATCAAAGCGGTCCATGCCAGATGCATAAAAAAATAATTTTTTTTGCCTCCAATCAGAACAAGACGAGTCGTTCTTAAAACTTAAGAGACAAAACACTTCACATTGCATTGAAATCAGGCAAAAAACAAAACAAAAGGTAGTGGTGAATGAATAAAGCAAGATGACGCGCCCAATGAGATGGCGCCACTTGTCACTGCCATTTGCTTTTTGCTAAATGAATTCTTCTTCTTATTTTGCTAATTTCGTCATTGTAAAAAAATTAAAAAATWAAATGAAATTACCAAAATTCATAATTTTTCGAGATCTATAAATAGACACTCATTTTGTTATATTTTGATACACTATAAATGATAAGTTGGATGCATGAGAGAGAAAGTGTTGTGGGGTAAAGTTAAAATGTATGAGAGAAAGATGGATGAAGAGATTTTTTTGGATCATTGTTGTGATGAAGATGAAGGAAATTTTCTTATGAAGAATAAGGATTAGTGAGAAAGTAGTAGAGAAAAATGGATGAAGGAAATTTAGGGTCTTTGTTGTGTATGCTCTTATAGATGACATGAGAAGATATTGCCTTATTCTTCATGCTATAGCTATCTATGTACATGTGAGCTACACACTTTCAAATTGCAGTTGAAATATGAGAAGATTTTTATGTTTTGAAACTCTTATTTTAAATATTCAATTTACGACTATCAATATCCAACATTTTGTATTTAGTATTATTCARTTTTCGACTATCAATATCCAACATTTCAGGTAAATATTCAKATTTCTTAGTGTATGTTTGTAGTCCATAATTTGAAACAAGAAAGTATTACTTAGTGTGTGTTTGTAGTTTAAAACAAGAAGAYATTACTTCTAATTTGGATTTCGATGTCGAATACTCAAAATTTTGTTTATGATTTACAATCTTCATTATTTCGTATCTAATATACGGTTTATTTGTCTTTTTGTGATGAATTTTTCAAAATTAATGTTCAGTTCTAAGTATTCAGTTTAAAATTATCAATCTCCAACATTTTGTATTCAATATTCAGTTTTGTTATTTAGATAAGTTTAATTTCAGTAAAAATAAGTTCAGTTTCAGTTAGTAAAAATGAGTTATCCTTAAGAAATCTGTTAAGTTAGTAAAAATAAGTTCATCACTACCAATGAAGTTCAATTCAGTAAAATAAGTTCAGTTCAGTGCAATTAGTGATGGAACAGGTAGGATCGGACTAGATCTAAATAAGATCCGTTTTTAAGAGAAGGATCCATATCATTCGATATCGTCGGATATTTTTTGAAGGATCATATCCTATCCGATGGATTCTACGGATCGGATCTAAACGATCCAAAACGAATCTATTATTGCCATCATTGCCTAATTTGCCTAAAAATAATTAATATTTTAAGTATAACCAAAGAATATATGATTAGTTCATGCAAATTAAATCCTAGAATGAACAATTACTTTGAATTGGAATTTATTATTGATAATAAGAGCGATAAATACATTACTCGATCACGCTTTAAAGTAAAAGTGAAAGAAAATACAACATATATACAAAGCAATTAACCCTTTCTACGTAATTAATTTTATTATATAGAGGAAGATGGGATTAAGTTCTTGATTTAAACTCTTCTATTTAGCCCTAAATTATTAGTAAAAAATAATAAATCCATCATTTAAAAATAAACGGGTAAACGGATCTACGAATCTGATCTAGTTTCATGTCAATATCAGATCCGTTTCCTACCGGATCTACGGGTCAAAATTTAAGATCATTCGCAAAAACGGATATGGATCTAGGATTGGGCAGATCACAATATCCATTGACATCTCTAGTGCCAATAGTTTAGTAGTAAAAAAAAGTTCAATTAAGCAAATCAGTGACGAGAAGAATGTTTAGGCTGTTCTCGTCAACTTATTTAGATAATTTTAGAGAATAAGTTTCAGTTCATAGTATAAGTTTCAGTCAGTAGGAATAAGTTCATTTCGTAAAAATAAGTTTAGTTCATAAAATAATTCAGTCAGTGATAATGTTCAATTCAGTAAAATAGTTAGTTCAGTGCATAAGTTCATTTAAGTAAAAATAAGTTTCATTAGTAAAAATAAGTAGTTCAGTACAATATCCAGTTTCAGTAAAAATAGTTCTTCAGTAGCAATAGTTAGTTAGTAAATAAGTTAATCCTTAAATTTGTTAGGTTAGTAAAAATAAGTCAGTTAAGTAAACAAGTTCAGTTCAGTAAAAATTTCAGTTCAGTTCAGCAAAATTAAGGACGAGAACAGAGCTAGTGGGTATGTTGTATTTTAAACAAAAGGGTAATCAATTTTGTTTCAATGTTATGAATCAGCACTAAATTCAGTTTATGTTTACATCTAACATTTCGTAACAATATAGTTATTCATCTTTCATGATTTTTAATATCAAATGTTTATAATACATTTTTCACTTATAATTAATTTCGTAAAAAAGGTTGCAATTATCAATCTTCATATTTTATATTGATATTAGTTTTTCCCAAATTTCATACTCTGTAGTGAGTACGATGTAATTTTAAAAAGAAGATATTGCTTATATTTTCATGTTTAGTAGATAATTATATTAAGTTTTGATTACAATCTTAAACGTTTGTATGCATATCAATGTTTTGGGGGTACTTCACATTTTTCCCGCATAGTCTACTGTCTCTATTGACTACGGCTATTAGCTGCTATTACCATAATGGACTGAGATATAGAAGAATTTACTTATTCTTTCTTCTTCATTGTTCATTTCAGTTTTTAAAAATATTACGATACCAATTTACGAATTCAATCTATAATATGTGATCATTCTCGCAAGAAATCAAAATTAAAATAAATTCATAAATATTTTCAAAAAATCATGTATTGTGATATTCAAATATATAAATAAACATCATCAAACGATAAATGGATATAAGAAAGAAAAAAGTTAAAGACAAATAAAAATGAATTAAAAGATATAAAAAAGAAAAAAAGAAATAAGGAAGTATAAAAGATGCACAACGGGAAGAGTTAGGTGATTTCCATGTGGGGTCCAAGTTAGATGTGTCTTACGATAAGTGTTAATATGAATTAGCCATATAGTCTATAATGTCTTATCGTAGTTATTTTATTAAATTAGTTATTTTATAATTTTATATTTATTTTAGTATTATTATTTATAGTATTTATAAGAATTGGATATTATAATGTGTTGTTTTTTTCAGGAAAAAAGATAATTGGTGAAGCTGGAATTAGCAGAAGATAAACGAAAAAAAAAAAAAAAAGGAAAGATTATAAATGTGAGTGGCAACAAGTCACAATATCACAATCAACGTGGAACATCAAAAGCAGAAAAAAAAATAAAAGGAAAAAAAAGAAAAAAGAAGAAAAGAGATCAGATGTCATGCGTGAAGGAAACTACAACTATCACAAAAT